>VZTN01005658.1:88356-127916 GCA_013400515.1 Erpornis zantholeuca | reverse complement strand
CCCGCGCCCCCCTCCCCGCAGAGCCGCCGCTCCCCCAGCGCCAGCCGCCGCTGTTTTGTTGTGATTCCGTGCATAACGACTGAGGATAAAGTTTAAATGTGCGTGTGTGTGTGTGTGTGTGCGTGCGTGACGCGGGGAATATGCTTTATTAAAAGATGCCCCAAGTTAGCGTTGCTGGGAAGACAGCCTGGGAGTTGATGTGCTTTTTTTCTTTTTGGGAGGTGTGTGTTTGCTTTCCTCTGCTTAATTTTATTAAAGTGCTTAGTGGGAGAAACAAAGGTTGGAGGGGCTGCTGCTTTACTAGCTTTTGTTTACTTACAATCAAGTTTTTCCTGTTTGGAGCAGGTGCGAAAAGATGAGAAGCATGTTGTGTTGGGTTTTTTTTTTTCCTCCCCCCCCTTAATAAAACTATTACAGACAATTAACAGTAAATGTTATCTCCAAGGCTGTTTCTTTGGCTTGGGTTACCAAAAAGCCGATCTGTTTGTTACAGCTGCTAGGAGGCTTTAGTTTACAGTAGCATTCAAGTTTTTCCTGTTTTGAACAGGTTATGAAGGAAGAATGGAGTTTCCAGACCATAGCCGCCAGTTGCTGCAGTGTCTGAGTCAGCAGCGTCACCAGGGCTTCCTGTGTGACTGTACTGTTTTAGTTGGAGAAGCTCAATTCAGAGCTCACAGAGCCGTTCTTGCCTCTTGCAGTATGTACTTCCATCTTTTCTACAGGGACCAGTTAGACAAAAGGGATATTGTGCATCTGAACAGTGACATTGTCACAGCCCCTGCCTTCAGCCTGCTGCTCGAATTCATGTACGAGGGAAAGCTGGAATTCAACAGTCTCCCGGTGGAAGATGTGCTGGCTGCAGCGAGCTACCTTCACATGTATGACATTGTGAAAGTCTGCAAGGGCAAGTTGAAAGATAAAGAATTATGTTCGGAAGAGAAGATTAATGATGAGGCGGCTAGTTTGGAGAAAGCGGAGCATTTTCTAGACGCCGGAGTGCCCCTGGTCCACGAGTTTGACCCAGGAAACAAACAAAAATTCAGCGTTGCAGAATACGAGAGAGCAGCAGGCAAAGAAAAGGTCAGCAGTCACCCCGCCTGGTCCTCTGATCATATAAGTGTCAGCTCTGTGCCGACAGAGGCAGAACCGTGCACCACAGCAGCTGGAAAAACAAAGGCTAATGTCAATAGTTCCACAGGACCTTTGTCCCAAAGGTCTGTTAACCATCCCCTGGCTTCGAGTGATGTGGACTGCGCGCTGGATTTGTCTTTCAAGCCTGTGCCGGGGAGAGATTCCTTACACCCCTCCTATGTCTTTGGACAGCTGGCTTCCGACAGCCAGCAGCAGGGTACCGAGCCACTTGTTAAAGATGAACAAGACTTGCTGTCAGATCAGGAGGACAGCGAAGCCAGGAGTCCAGAGAGTCAGCATTTTGGGAATTCAGCCAAAAGCCTAGTGACAGGGTTAGGACACATGTTCACGGGGAATGGCAGCTCTCATGCCCGAGAGGAGGATATAGATCAAGAGCGAGATGAGAGCGAGGACGACATGGATTCGTCGGACATCTCCTCGGGCGTCCTGGTGCCTCCTGGGCATATCTGCATTTGTCCCCTCTGTAGCAAGGTGTTCCCGAGCCCGCACATCCTTCAGCTGCACCTGAGCTCTCACTTCCGTGACAAGGACGGCTCCCGGACCCGCCTGTCCCCCGACGGGTCGGTCCCCACTTGCACCCTCTGCGGAAAGACTTTTTCCTGCATGTACACGCTAAAGAGGCACGAGAGGACTCACTCGGGGGAGAAGCCCTACACCTGCGGCCAGTGCGGGAAGAGCTTCCAGTATTCCCACAACCTCAGCCGCCACGCGGTCGTGCACACCAGGGAGAAGCCCCACGGGTGCAAGTGGTGTGAGAGACGCTTCACGCAGTCCGGGGATTTGTACAGACATATCCGCAAATTTCATTGTGGCCTTGTAAAGTCCTTGGTTGTTTGAGATGCGTGACTTTTGTTTTGTTTTGGTTTGGTTTTTTTTTATGTATCTCCCCCCCACCCCCGACCCTTTTGAAACAAAACAGGAAAAAAAAGGCAGCATCTGAATTTTAATTTTTTTTTTTTCCTCCCTTTCCTTTATTTTGTTTTGGTGATATTCACTTCAGGTATATGATCTTTAAAAGATGCAGAGGTATACACTCCAGAGGCCTTTTAATGCAATCCTTCCACCTCTCCATTTCCCCCTTTCCCCTGCCACCCTCCCTTCCTAGCACAGTCCTTTAGGTCTCCTCTTGTGCACCCATGTTACATTATTAATGTGAAATGATCTTAAGTAATTCTGCAATGATTTAGCATCAGTTTTCACACTGGAAGTAGTTGCTTTGTGGTCGGGTTTTGTTGGTTTGGTTTTTCTTTTTTTTTCTTACCTTTTTTTTGAAAAAGATTACCAGCAAATTCTGGAGAAAAATTTGGCTTCTCTTAAGGTCCCCAAATGCCCTCTGTGTGTTGCAGAGAAACATCTGAAGAGATGAGCTATGATTTAAATACATTTTGGTGTAGAGAAACCTGTCTGCACGGTGCAGAGTGGGCAGATATACTTTTGTTTTGTAGAGCTAGATGAGACATTGAATTGGCCCAAATTTTAAAGGGGTTGAGAGTTGCTGGCTGCGTCTTTGGTACTGGTCATTTTTTATTCTCTTTATTCCATTAATACTGTTCTGCAGTTGGTCCTAAAATCTAAATGAGAAGTTTTTGCCTTGGGACTTGACTTAAATTTTCCCTTCCCACCCATCCTCCTCACTGGGCTGACCTGCTGAAAAGCTGCTTTTGAGCATAAAATGTGGATGGAAAAACACTTTCTGTCTGCAGCATATTCACTCCCGAAATGTTGAAGGATGCACGGTAGGACGTACAAAAAAATTGTATAATATGTGAATATTTTCATTCCCATATTGACACACAGAGGCTGATCCCATCTCCCCTGGAGGGGACAGCAGCTGTAAAGTGGCCAAATACCCCTCCTGATACCAGGTGTCCGGGGTTTAGTAGTTCAAGGGGACTCATACCTTGTGCATTAGGAGATGCCCTGCTGTTTTGCCTGAAAAGTTTGCTGCCATGCTAAAACCAGCAGCATTAAATGATATTTTCTTTTCTTTTTATGAAGTTGGCGGTTCCCTCTGAGCCAAATTGTGTGCAATTGCTGGTGTTTCCAAGGGGCACTGTGAAGATGAACCACTGGAGGGAAAGCATGGCCTAACTTTTTCCCCAAGTCCCCTCTTTGAAGGGGAAACTTTAGGGTGTAATTTTTCTTTTATTTTTTTAGTCTGTTTGTAAACTGAGGCTGCCTGTGACTATAGCCAGTTTAACTCCAGATGATTGAGTTTCTTGCCGAATAGATCATCATTTGGTCTCTGCATGTCGGTGGATATCACTTTGTTCCCTTCCAGTCAAATTACCCATTCAAGGTACATGTACATGGGACTGAAATACAATAATAATAGTATCTGAGGGGTTTGAATGTCCTTCTGCTACATTAGCATTGCTTCACCAGCTTTCTTGACACTCCTGGAGTTGTTTGGTGAAACAAGCGTGTGTTTTAACATTAATTTGAAGCACTGAGTTAGATTATTTTTAAAAGTTGTGCTTAAAATACTGTATTGCATCTTATGAAGAAAAAACTTCCCAATGCCTCTCCCCCTCTGGTCCAAAACCTGAGCACTACCTACATAAACAATATGGGATTGATTTTTTTTTTTAAATAAGTACTTCCTCTTTGAAGAAATCCGGGATAGACTTGTTACAGCCTCTTATTATTCATCTCTTAAACTATGAATGTACATGTAATGTGAAATTTTGCTTTTATTTATAGTTTTGGGGTTTGTTTTCAGTTTAATTTCTCAACTGTAAAATATTTTTGCTGAACCTGTTACATATGAAAGTTGTGGGAGAGTACTGTATCTTGAACATAAGTGGCTTTGGTACTGTGGTCTTATTCTACTTAATCAGTTCTTTTTTTTTTTTCTTTTTTTTTTCTTTTTGCTGTGATTGGAAATAGCACTGAACAAAATCTAGTAAAATTAAGTTATTTTTCTTTCTACTAAAATTAAGTTATTTTTTTCTCCTGAAGATACTTGATATAGTATTTATTAGATTTTTTTTGGTTTTGTTTTTGAAGTGGAATTATTACTGTTAATCTATTTCAAAAGTAGTTAATTTACACTTTAAATTTTATAACAATGGGTTTTGCATGTTGAGCAACATGTAAAGAGTTTAATGTAGAGTCAGCATTACTGAAGCTGGTAATCTTAATTTTGCATTCTTGTGACACTTTTTTTTGCATTTCAGTCTTCAATTACTGTTTGTTTTTATTTTTTTAGAAGATCATAAAATAGGATGTGCCATAAGAACATCATTAGCGTATGGAGCAGGGAAAAGTTGAAACAAGTTTTTGTCTGATCTTAGTATAGAAATAATTCATTAAACTGATGCTATGAGCATGCTCTGTGCTGCAGTGAATATGGGGCAAAAGTTGTTTTTGTTGTTTTTTGGTTTTTTTTAATAAGGAAAAACGTAAGACTTTCTCCTTCTTGACTACATCATGAACACGCTGTTCCCATAGTCTGGTATTTGTGTTCCCACTCCTCATAGCTTGAATTTCTAAAGTAAAGAAATGTTTGCACTTATTTTTGTTCTTAAGGTGACTTTTTTTTGGCTTTTTCTCTGTGTGTCTCTTATTTTTAAGTTGCAATAGCTCGGAGCATGTTTTCAAAATGGTTCACGGCTCTACGGAGAAGTACTAAAACATGGCACACTTAAGGCTTGTCTCTTCATAAACTATTTCTCTGTGGGGCAGTTGCTGTCTCCATAGGGAACAGTCCTGCTCTGCATTTTAAACACTGGATTTGTCTTCTACTACAAACAAATACTGTGAAGTTAATGTAAAAAAAAAAAAAAACATTGATATTTTTAATTGTTTTTAATCTTGGTGCAGTTCAGATTAAATATGTATATTTAAAGACACTAATTTTTGTGGGAGAGTTTTATAGTATACAGTATGTAGAAAAGCTATTGGAATGGAATATATTTTATAAAAATGTTCTATCACTGTTTTATAGTGAACTATTTTTCCTTCAGTGTTAGTGTAATGCTGTTAGTCTAGATACGACAATCGCAGGAAGAGTGATTCAGGCTACTGTTAGCGCTTAGTTTTGCGTGGAGTTCTGTTTGCAACTGTATCGGTATGTGCTGTACAATGTGACAATCGTGACTAGGATTGTTGTCTTTATAAATTTACATGAAATAAAACGTGCTAGAATTGTAAGCTTCAGCCTCCTCCCCCCTTTAGCAGAAGGGGTGTGGTGTTTGGGATTTTTTTATTATGTATTAATAATGATTACTCTAATTGCAAGTGTTTTATAATTTGCCTCTTTCAAAAAATTTATTATTATATCCTCTAATAATTTCTTTCTTTTTCAGGGCCATCTGGAATTTTATGCGTGTAAGGAGCTGCCCTGTCTCAGTCAGAGCCTGACTGAGCATTTCCTTAGTGACTGGGCTGGAGCTAACCCAGCACCACTTCTGCATTTCGACCAGAGGTTTTGGGGCCGTTGGAAGGGGCTCAGGGTGCCCTGGGGGGCTGTGGGCCAGCCCTGCCCCAGCGATGCTGCGTGGCAGCTGCAGGCAGGGACTGCTGGCCAGGTGGCAAACCTGTGAGCGCAGGGTGGCATGTGAGGACAGCCCTCGGGTGATCCAGCACCCTGCTGGCTGACTGGCATGAGGGGCTTCTCTCAAGTGCAGAATCTCTCCCAGCCTTGGGGAGCTGAGCTCTGACCTGCTCCTGCTAACTCCTGCCTTAATTCTCGGGCTGATTTTAGCAGGAGCTGGGATTGGGAGGAGGGAGGCACGAGCTGTCTGTGCTGGCTGCTGCTCAGGGGAGGACAGCAAGCTGGTGGGGAGGTTTGCACCTGTACCACGTGCACTGCCTTCTGTGTCTCTTAATTATTTGGGAGCAAAGGCACCCGGCAGAATGGGACTGCCCTGAGATGGTGCTGGTTAAAGGATGGGCAGGTTATAGTTAATGCTGGTGTGGAGGCACAGCTATCGCTCTCCTCCTGCTACCACTAGCAGCTTCTTCGCAATCATCTCAAAATAGGTGGGTATTTCTTGCCTTCAAGCATGTGTCCTTCTGTAGAGATCCTGTGCCTCCGTCCCCATCTGCGGGGAGGGCTGAAAGCTGCTGAAGATATGTGGTGATCTGCAATGTGGTGAAGTGTTAAAAACTATAAATACATATTTTTTAGGTCTTTTTTTAATTTCTGCCACCGAGAGATGGGTGTCCCTGCAGCTGCTTATTTGTGGCACTCCGTTTCCACTCTTTTCTGCTGTTGTGCATGTATGGAAGAACATTCAAAGGTGTTTTATCTTGCCCCTGCCGCACAGAAATTTCAATAAATTTGCCCAAATCTGAGTGCGGTGCTGGGGAAGGAGGAGGCAAAAGGCTTTTCTTTGAGAGAGAGGGTGCTCAGAAAGAAGCAAGCTTGAAGCTAAACCTGGGAGGTGGATGGCTTGCAAACAGGCTATAAATAACAGTGAGTAGATTGAGGAGAGCAGCCCACATCTCCTCTGGCATGGGCATGCTGTGCCCATTTTCTTTGTTGATAGCAATTGCTAATGTGAATTCTGGCACTCCAAATCCCGATGCCTGTTGTTCTGATAACATAATTAAATCTTAGGAATGTGAAATATAAAAAGCTTTGAGAAGAAACCAGGCCACTAAGCGGATACTGGGAAGGGGGGTGTGCAGGCTGTGTATGTACCAAATAAGCAGTGGGGTTGCTCTAGGCAGGATTCCCTGTCTGCCAGCTCATGGCCACGTTGGGAGTGATCCTGCGACCTACAGGAAAGGGGGTGACCCCCAGGAGCATCTGATGTCCTAATCCCACTCTGCAAGGGCTGTCATCTTCCAGGATTACAGCATGTCATGGACTCCTTAGGTTGGCAGGGGTCAGGCTTGCCCATGCCAGCAGCTTGGGTTCCTGCCATCCTTGCAAAGCCTGGTTCTCCTTGGGATGAGTGTTGGGAAATGGTTTTGTTTATTTTTAGCTTTTGTTTTGAAGTGCTAAGTGCCTTCTGGAAGTGGTCTGGCCTTGGTAGGCACAGAGGTGGCTGTGGCTATCTGGGTGCATCTGGCTATGTGTCACCAAATGGTGCTCTGCAGCTGAAGACCACGGAGAAATGGCTTTTTCCTGGCTTAGGTGATGGGGTCTGGGTTTCAACCAAGTGCCTCTCAAGCACAAGGAGAGTTCATGCTGACCCATGAGAGTGTCCCTGGTACTGTTGGAGTCTACATTGTGAGGAAACACTATGTGGATACATCTTATTTATTACTTGATTAAATTCTTGCATGAGTTTAATGAGGGAGGTGTCCCCCATGAGAAGTGGTTGGTGTAGACAGATCTTTGTATTGCCCAGCTGGTTGGTAGTACTGTCACCTTCCAGCTTCTACTGTTCTCGAGGTCAGATTCTGCCACCCTGAGCTTTGCTTGCCCACGAGCATCTTACTGTGCTGTTGTGCTGAGCTAGGTGAACAGCAGAACATGAAACAGCAGCTGTTTTCTGAGGGAATCAATGGCAGGTGTGACCCAGCAAAAAACAGCCTATGTAGGACAAAGCTGGGCTCAAGTGAAATGGAGTCAAGTCTACGGTGCAGTTGGTATGTGAAAATGCCTTGTCCTGGGAGGAGGAGGAATCATGAGCAGAGCTGTGACCATCTGCCTGGAGAGCATTTTATCTCAAATGACTTGGTGTTTTGTGCTGGGGAGACCCAGCTGGAAGTGCTGCAGGTTGAGCAGCTTTGTGCAGCGATGTCTCCTAACAATCAGACCAAGAGATCCCAGGTTCTTACTTCTCAGAGGTGGGATGACACTGCAGAGGGATGCCGAGGGCACTCCAAGGAGGCACCCTCTGTGTATGTGCTGTAGCTCTCCACTCTTCCTGACATGCTCTTTTCATCCCAATTAAAAAAAAAAAAAAAAAAAGCTGTTGAACAGGAGGAGAGTGAGAATACACATTGGTTATTGTTACCTGTTTCCTCTTTGTTGTTCTCTCTCGTACAGCTGCTCGCTTCTGTACACAGCTGGCTCCCCTGCCCTTTCAAAATGATCTGTTGCAGAAAACTGAAGTATTTGCCAACCTGGCTCTAAAGAATCCTGCAAACAATGAAAACCCAACCGCCTCTCCTAAATCTGTCTTAATATTCTCGGGCTTTTGTACATCAGCTCCCTCTGTGCCCTACCCCAGCTAGAGGAGCTTGGTACAGGCAAGGATGAAGGCTGATCACCATCAAAGCAACCTGGGCCAGGCAGTGCTGCCAGCAGTTTTCCAGTGGCAAAGGGTGGGCTCTGGCATCCCAAGGGGTTTCAAAGGCTTTTCCCAAGGGAGTTTTAAACAATGTATATTCTAGATACCAGGATAGAATTGCTAGGAAAGGGATGCTTAGTCTTAATAACACAGGAATTTGGGAAAACAAAAGTTCAAATGCCAACCTTATCCACAGGTTACTTATCCCTCGGGATAACTCAGCCCACACACTAGGTACTCTCTGTTCCCCAACCTTCTTTATCTCTCTTTCTTTTCTCTGCTATCCAGGTGGTGTTACGAACCATCTGCTGCAGTGATTCAGCAGAATCCATTTAGCGCTTTCCCAGAGAGGCCGGCATCTGCCAGGCAAGGGGGAGACCGTGGGGAAGCCCGGCACATCTGCCACCGTGTCTGCGAGCGAGGGCCGGGGTCAGCCCGCAGCCTCCCCGGGGCCGCCCCGCGGGGCGCGGGTTCTGTGCGAGAGCACCGCGAGCTTCACCCTCGTCCTCGGGGCTCGTCTGGCTCGGCCCGGGTGGTTAATTATCAAATGGCTGATTTGGCTTTGTGGGGGGAAGAAATTGCCTTGCACTTTGTGATGTTCTGCGGTGTCTGGCCGGCGCTTGGCAGGCACTGGGCTTCCTGGCTGGCGCAAGATGGGAACGAGACGGTGCCATTTTCCTTCCCAAGGTCGTACTGAGAGTGCTCGGACTGAAAAGCACCAGAGTATAAAGCTCTCCAAGGTGGGAGATTCATCCAATAAAGGGATGAATTGCCCTGTGGAGCAATAAGGCAGCTCCAGTCTAGAAGGATTTTACAAAACAAATGCTGTGTAGGGCAGGAGTGGGGCAGAAAGGGTGATGCCAGTTCTGTCTTGGGTATCACAAATTCCTTGGGGTAGGTCTTCGAGTGTGAGAATCACTTGAATTTTATTCTAGGGTGGGGGAAGATGAGCTTTCAGACAACATGAAGAATTTCATTAGCAGTGCTGACTTCCCAACCTGTTGGTAAGAGTCAGGTAATGCTTGGCAGCGACTGCCAGCAAATACTGAGTCAGTATAAAAAATAACTACCTGGCAATGTGTTTTCAATGCCTGTACGTATTTGAGCCTCTGGCAGGAAACATAATAGATCTTGTGTTCAAAAATCCATCTCATCTGTGCAATAGGTTGTGGCAACGAGCACTGAAAGAGGACCAGGAACATTAAATTTCTCATGTACAGGAAGGTGTCTTTAGCTCATAGACGACCAGTGATGTTTGGAGGAGCAGAAGCTGCTCTTTCTCGCTCTGTAAATTAAGTAAAAATAGTTTTAGTAGACTAAAAGTAGTCACACTGACTGGGGTTTCAACCCTTCTGATGTCTAATCAGCTGTCAGAAGAAGCCTGCTTTCCTTTTAATCCTTTCCTCTGAGAGGTTTTTATACATATAACAGTTTTGTTTCTGAAAATGTTTTGTAAGCAAACCCTTTCACCATATTGTTGTCAAAGGATATGCACAAAATTCTTGCCACAGGAGGGGAAAAGACCTTGTCTGGGAATTTGGTCTGCCCTGCTCCTGGTCAGGGACAACTCACTGTTAGTTTTACCTGAGGAATATGTATCGAACCTGCTTGTAGGAACCTCTTTGGGCAGTCTGTCATGATGCTCACCTCTCCCTTAGCTTAGAAAGCCTTTTTTCTCACCCTAATATCTAGTGCAGGTGATATGCTCTGATGTTTTATCTTTTTAGGTGGATAAAGAGGCGGCAGGCTCTACTGGCATTGTGATGCCTGAGATGTAAAAATGGTCTGTGTGGGGGACTGACCCAGTTTATAAACTAGACCTGGATGCAATCTTGGGCAAAGCAGCTGAACAGCAGAACGAGCTTATTCTGAAGCCCCCTGGGTGTTTTATTTCACAGCCAGGAAGATCCAGGAGGCCCCAGGGCATAAGCTGCTGTCTGTAGGTGGCCAGCATGAGAAACAGGCTGTTGGGTTAGTGCCTGCACAAATGCCTTCTGTGAAACGTGCAAGATTAAAGCTGCATTTGTTCATCAGGACACTCTTAGGGACTGACCCCTGCTCGGCCAGCAGTAGGCTATGTTCTTCTGGGGCTTGTCTTAGGTTTTTGCTTAAGGTAGAATTTGATCTCTTTTTAATGAACACAATTAAAATTTTTAGAGGTGTAGGGGGTAAACCCCAAGCGAGATTGCCTTCCCTTTCTTGTAGCCTTCAAACTGATCATCTGGTTCTGACTTCAGAAATAACCTCATTAGCCTCTTCGTAATGAAAGTAATTTCTCCTGCATTAATTCAAAAGGACAGTATTCAGATACAGCAAGCTAGGAAAAGGGGGACAGGGACCAGGTTACACCAGGGGTTATTAACCTTGTGAGACCCACTGGGCTGGGGCTGGGGCTGGGCCAGTGTGGGACTGTGTAGCCCGTGGTGGTGTTGGCAAGTGAATGTGGCAGTGAATGTCAGAGTCCTGCCTGCCTTCGGCCTGGTAAGGTCTGAACACTTCAGCTGGCAAGAGTGTGGTGGAGAAACTCACTGCTGGAGGGAAAAGGGTCTGGGGCTGCTGGGGGAGTGTAGAGAAACACCTGCTCTGTGAGATCTGGTGCTGCAGGTGCCCATATCTCTGTTCTGCTTTGGGCTGCTGGAAGGGCGAAGCAGGATTAATCAGTCCTGCTCAGTCATCCCCTGGTCTGGGCAGCACTTTGTTTCCTGGTGCTTCTCCTACACCTGGCAGAAAAACCTCTCAGCTCCAAGCCTTGAAGGGAGCATGAGAATTTTGCTTAAGCTAAGTTTACCCAGGGGATGGAGTTTTGCTTTAGAGCAGGTAGAGCAGGTGTAGAGCAGGTCTGGGGGAGCTCTGTTGAGGCACTCAACTGAAATCCAATCCTAGTTTCAGTGCCATGAAAGTGGAGCAGTGAATTCCATTCAGGTCCATGTATCCAGAGGTAGTACAGACTTGATATTGTCTTGTCTGGACCATTTGAAGCCGGGGAAGGAGAGGAGATGGAGTCAGTGATGCCTTTCAGTGCAGTAAGGCTGGGATGGCAGTGCTTGCCCAGGAGGGATGCAGGCAGAGCTTCAGACTTTCATGGCCTTTTGGAACTTGACCTTGCAGTTCTCAACCTTACCAGGTGACTCATTGCCTGGGGTGTGGCCAGCAGTGTCTGCAGGTGGTTCTCCATCCCCTCCTGCAAGGACAAGGCTTGTCCAAAGAGAGAGAGAAGAGACCCAGGTTCTGCACCCATTGGATGAGGACAATTTTGGGGAGGTCACAGTCTGAGGCTGCAGACTTGAACACAAAAGGTGTGATCATTTTTGGAGCAAAGAACAGGGCTCTGCCCCTAAAATCAGGGTGGTAGTGCTGCTGCTTCTTGTTGCTGCTGTAACAGGACTGAGATGCTCTGGCTCTCAGCAGCCCCAAATTCCAGCAGGGCAGAGAAGCTGCAATACTTCCAAAGGCTGCATTTAGCTTCTCACCATCAGCAGAATCCAAAATGCTTCTTTCCCCTAAAATTAGGCTAAAAAGTCACCTGTGACTTCCAACAAAAAAAGCCACCTGTTTTATTGGGCTCAGGTTTTTTAAGCCTTGCTGCCTGTAAAACCAGAATTTAAAAGATCAGACAACACTTTGTTCTACAGTATTTTCAAACATCAAAAGATGCCAAAACTTACTGAGCACTGCTCTGAAGTTCAATATGAGCACAGTGACTTCCTCGTGGTGTTCACTGTGCCTCCAGTAGCATCCTGGCAAGTTCTTGCAATGCTTTGTATTCACCTTCAAATCAGAAGTTCTAGCTTTTTGTTTCATTTATTTCAAACTCAACAAAAAATGTCAGCTGCTTTCAGAATATGGAAACTTAGGAGATTTATCTTGGAAATGATTTTTCAAAGCATGCCTTTTTGTGTGTGTTTTTCTCTGTTTATTGGGTCTTCAGGGTATGCGATGTGGCTGTGCACAGCTGATGGAGCACAGGGGAGTGCAGGGAGGTATCAGGAATGTAACTACGAAACCCGAATTTGTCCCCCAGGATGATCTTGTGCACAGTCATGATATCTGGATCTCTTAATTCTCCTCTTAAGCTGACATATCTAAAAGCCTTGTTGCTAAAATGTCAGTGCCGGGAGTTTCCCTGGGAGAGCCTGTCTCCACATCATGACCTGGCACAAACTCCCTTAGCTTTTACAACTGTGTGGTGTTAAAGGGTTCTGTGGAAGGAAAGTAGATGTAGTGAGAGCTCTTATTGCATTGCTGGCTTCTGGCACTGCAGCAAAAGCTGACTGATTCAGTTGGTTTTAAAAAATGGGTTGAAGTCTGATTTTTTTTTTTTTAAGATTTTTTTTTCTTTTAAATCTGCTAAGGAAAAGTATTTGATTGGCAGCCTCTCAGTTAAAAGTCTCCGGGTTTGCCATCCCCGCAGATTCTCACGTGTGGAGGTATCAAATTGCAGAAAATAGAAAGTGCCGGGATTGCTGGCTGTGTCCTGCGAGGCTCAGCCCCGGGTGGGGGGCAAACTCCAGCTCAGTGGTGCAGAATTTTGCCCACGAGAGGCTGCTGAGCGGGCTCTGGTGTTGCACAACGTCCGAGCGGGCACCACGGCGTCAGTACCTGCGAGCCTCTCCCTCTTCCTTGTGTACTTTGAAACCCCGAGGGAGGGAGAGCTCGCAATGAGTAAGTCATTGGGAACAGATGTTGCACAGTAGCAGCGAAACAAATATTTTGTGTTTATGCTACTTCCATTCAAGGGTAATGTTAACACCGATGTGTCTGTGTTAACTTGCCCTTTTCTCAGCAGAATCTCAGCAGACCATCGGGATTGGTGATTTATAAAAGTCTGCTTGGAGCAGGGTGAGCGCTGGGCTCCTGAATACGTGTGTTTGGTTCCTAATTCTGCAAAGAATGTTGCTTATTCCCTTGCTATGTGTCATTTCTTCCCCTGCCTGACCTGTTTGCTCTCCCCCTGCTGCCAGTGGCAGTTTGCTTTGCATGAGGCGGAAAGGCACTACCCAGAAGGACTCCAGCTTTTTTTTCCCCAGCTTTTATTTTTTTATTTCCCAACGGAGTTTCTGAGTAAGAAGCAGATACCCTGGTGGGTTTGGGTTTTTTTTTTCTTCTTTTTTTAATTTTTTTTTGTCTGAGGATACCTGGCTATTCCTCTGGAGGCTTTTTCATGTAGATATGAGGGGCTTGGGGTGCACAGCTGCCCCACCATCCCCTTGTTCTCACTCGGAAGGCTGGGAGGCGCCTGGCTCCCCAGCCCTGGAGGATATTATCCCCGTGGCAGCATCTGGCTCTTGGCAGGCTCTGTGGGCAGCCACACTGGCAGGGTTTGGAGCTCCCTTTTAGCTTTGTCGTGTGGTAATCTGTCAGTTGGCTCTTCGGGCTCCCTTGTTCTCTTGTGTGCCTTTTCTTTTTGACAAACCTCTTAATTCAGAGTTGGTCAATGAGAGTTCTGAGAATGCTCCCTGGAACTGCTATCCGCAAGGCAGTGGATATCTTTTGCTTTTCTGCAAAGAGGGTCTTTTTGGCAAATCTTTATTTTATTATAACAGTAGGGAGAAGGAAAGAAGCTGATCAAGTTCCTGGTAACTTGCGGAATCTGTTAGTGTCAGTGGACAGGATAATTTGCTCAGCTGACTGATTATTTACAGTAACCCTAAAAGCATTGACTCCCTCCCCAGGAAGGAAGCACTGATGATTTTAAACAGCAAGAAAAGCCTTTAAACAAACCAAGAATAAAAGACAAAATGCCATTTCTGCTGCTTCTTTTGAAAATGAGTGGTTTTGGGGACAGACCTCAGCTGTAGTAAATCCCACCTGTCCCTTGGATTGTGTCACTGCACCGTATAAAAACCGTCCCCCAAGGATATTACTACTATTTTCTCCATGTATGAATAAGCCACTTACATGGCATAGCTGCTATATTACAATTTCCTAAGAGGTGCTGGCATCTGGAGAGATTACATTCCACTGGCCCCTGGGATGGAAAGAATGAGTGCAAGAACAAAGAATGAAACTCTCACTTCTGCACTCAGAAACCCAATATTCACCAAAGGGTAGGGGCAAGCCAGTAACCAGACCTCAACATTGCCCCTGCTTGGTGCAACCTTCCCCTTCCCTGCCAAAAATTGGGCTGCACTAAACCATCCATAAACTTCAGCTTAATACTACTCAGGCTGAACTTAGTGGGGTAGGGGGGGAGAGGAGGAGAAAAATAAAAAGAAACCCTGTCAGTGGTGAACTTTGCGACACCGCAGTGTGTAGGATTAACAGCTCTGCGCTCCGGTGTCTATTTGCAGGACTGGCATGGTTCACGCCGTGGTCTTGGCAGCCGCGGCGCAGCCCCGGCACCTTGCTCTGCAGAGACACCTTTCTGGGTGGGAGGAGGATGCTGAGCGCCTGGCTGCCTGCCAGCCCGCGTCGAACCGCCACGCAAATTGCAGTGGAGCTGCAAAGAAACGGAGATCGCCCACTCCGAGCAGTCTGTGCCATCGGCTGTCTGGCAGGATTGATGGTTGTCACTACCGAACGCTGCTGAGCTGGAGCCAAAATCAAATGAGTGGATGTCCTCGTGAGCCTGCTTGGGGGAGAGGAAAAAAAAAAAAGCAACTTAAACTAAGAACTTCTTTTCAGTTTAGAAACTGAGCTAAAGAGGCTTGTTCCACTTTATAATAGCTTAGCTGAGAAGAAGGGCTGGGAAAGATTCCTGCTGCATGTGGAATCGGAAGGCCAGAGCTTTTCAGCTGTCTTTCTTTGGTACTGGTCTTTGGTAGCAGAGGAGACTCTGTCAGGAAGGAGGGAGCATCTCATCTCATGTTAAACTGTCCATAGGACACAGAGGAATATTTAACCATGGCGAGCCCTGATCTTGACAGCTATGGTGTAATGCTGATTGTGGCAACAGGGCTGACAGGCTTTAATGGTTTTCCCTCTTCCCACATGGACAACCAGCCCTGGGCATGCTCCAGGTCATGATCCACTGTAGCAGTGGCTGATGCACAGTGATAGTGAAGCGATTGGTTATCACCTCCTTGGCAAATCATAGAATAGTTTGTTTTGGAAGGTAACTTTAAAGATCATTCAGTCCAACCCTCCAGCAAATAAGCAGGGACATTTTCATAGAATGATAGAATGGTTGTGGTTGGAAGGGACCTTAAAGACCACCCAGTTCCAACCCCACTGCCATAGGCAGGGACACCTTCCACCAGACCAGGTTGCTCAGAACCCCATCCAACCCGGCCTTGAACACTCTCAGGGATGGGGCAGCCTCTGCTTCTCTGGGCAGCCTGTTCCAGTGCCTCACCTCACAGTAAGGAGTTTCTTCCCAATATCTAATCTAAACTTGTCCTCTGTCAGTTAAAAACCACACCTCCTGTTTTTCCTATTGCTACATGCCCTTTTATATGATCTTCAACTAGGTCAGGTTGCTCAGAGCCCCATCCCAAATGACCTTCAATGTTTCCTAGACAAAAAGAGTGGACTCGGTTTCCTGAATCTGACTGAGAGGTTTTACCAAAGGAATTTTACAAAATCATGGTAGAAACTCAGTGTTAGAGCCTGGTTTGGCTGTAATGGCTGAATTGAGCCAGATTTACAGCAGCAAAACAGAGATGAGGCCCTAGCCCCTAGCATGGGGTCTGCTCACCTTCCAGTCTCCAAATTGCTCACAAAATGGACAAGAAGCATCTGGACTAACACATCCTAAGGGATAAGAACAACGTGGAAAATAGAATGCATTAATCTCTGCTCCTTCACCTCTTGAGTGAGGGACAAAAGGAAGGAAAGCAAGCCAGAAAGGAAAGAGATGTGCTTCCTTTTCCCCTCTATGTTGGGGAAAAAAAAGCTTAATCTTCTGCCTGCTTCCTCTTTCCTTCCCTCATGTCCTTAGTGTGGTTAGATACAGAAAAGAAAGTATTTTCCTTCACCATGTGTGTCACATCCCTCTCCTGGGATGGAGGTGCTGTAGTGCTGCTACTCCCTGGGCTGAGGAATGCTGGGTCTGGTCCTGCCTCTCCCATTGTTCCTAGTGGTACTAGTAATTTATTTTTTGGGAGTAAATCAGAACCATCCAAACTAAATCCATGGGATCTGCTAGAAAAATTGTGCAATGCATTCTTGAATTACATCAACAGATGTGATGCTGAAGGTACCTTTGAGCCTGCTTGAGCTGAGGAAAAGCCTCTTGCCTGGTGATGTGGCCTTTCCAGGATGTATCCTTTTGTTTTTTTCTGGTGTGACTTGAAGGGACTGATTCTGGCAGGGAGGTACTGCTGCATGAGGGAGCAGTGGGGGGACAGGGCATTAGCAGTGCCTAAATTGCTCATTCCTAGAGGGATATCAAGCTGTGGAGCTAAAATGCATGGTGAACACTGGCTTGGCACATAGCAAGACTGTGGCTACAGTGAGGTAAGAGCCATGCCCCCTGCCCTACAGGGCAGCAATTCTTTGGGGTTGTATCCTCTGAGAGACAATCCTTCTTTGTTGTCCAGGCAGTAAAGTGAACCTCTTTTCCTTGGAGCTCCTGCCCTGATGGGCAGCAAACTCCACTCTTCAGATGCACTATAAATATTTAAAGGAGGAAGTGTAGGAGCCTGGCCATGCCAGGCCGTCACTTCTGTGACTTACTAACCTAAATTTCTCAAGCAAGCTGAGTTCTTGGTTTGGAGGGTACCTAAACAACGTGTTCAAACACTTCTCACCTCCCTGAGCAGGTGTTTCCTCTCTCTGTTGGCTTCAGGAAGGATGCTCACCCCATGCCACCTCCTTCTTGCCTCTGGTCCCAGGTTCAGCCTGGCTTTGCAAACCCATGGACAACTTCACCCTGAGGGATCATTCCATTGCTTCTGTGCTTCAGAGAAAACCAAGTCCAAGTGTTGTGCCCATCCCTGGGCAGGCTTGTGGAGGATTAACTGGCTGCCTGTTTGTGTCTGGTCAAAGATGTTACTGGGTTTGGTTCCTTCTCCCTCCCTTTTCCCTGTTAGTCCAACGGTATCTGTATATTAAGCAGCACAAGAGAAGAATAAAGATTTAAGCTCATTTAACCTTGAACACAGCCATTAGTTAAGCAATTAAAATTAAAGGGTGAGTTAATGGGCAGTGTCAAACATTCGGAGAAACATCTGTTGTAATAGAAGTCTGCCTTTTAGTTGATGAATAATTGATCCTCTGTTTGTCAGCACCTAAGCCCAGGCAAGGCAGGAGCACTGGCACTGCCAGAGCATCTCCAGTGCCCCCACTCCCCAGCCACAGGCTCCAGGAGAGCAGGAGGACCCAGCCACCACCACTTGGGGGTCCATTAGGAAAACCACCTGCACTGCACCTCTTCACTGAGGTTGTCCCTGCTGGGTCTCTTGCTTAGCTGGGATCAGACATGTTACTTCAGGTCTAGAGGAATCGATGGTCTATTTGTAAGTCTTTATTAATGCATGTGTGACTGGATGCAGTGTCTGGACACTCATAGCCAGGGATGTAGATGACTCAAACCATGTTGAATTGAATCACAAGTTAAATTTACTTGCTTTTTTGGCAAGCGGTGGATGTGAGAGAACATCTTCACTAATGCACTGAGGGCAGTATTGTAAATAATATCCAGAGTTTGGGGGGTAAAGAGCAGAAAGCGTTTGTCTCTTGGCTGTGGTAGAGCCAGTATTGCTGGAGTCACTTCTGCACTACTGCCATCTCCCACAGACATCCCTCTCTCCCTAGAATGAGGAAAGATATTTGGGTGAAATCCTGGGTCCTGTGAGATGAAGGAGAACTCTGCTATTCCCAGCAGGAGGGTGCCCTTAGTGCCTGGCCCTGCACACCCATCTGGAAAGGTTCCCAGCCAAACCAGTCTCCATGTGGGGTTGAGGGAGCCTTAGCAGGGTGGGGTGATGGAGCAGGGTCTGCTCCCTGTGCTGAGCTCCTCATGGCTGGGGCTGGGAGAAGTGCCAGAGCGACCCAGAAACTGAATCGAGGACGTGAAACATTTGCAGCGTGGGATGTGGGAGAGGAAACCTGGGTCACAGAGGATTCTTGACGTGTTGTTTTCCATATTACCTCTCAATCCCTTTAAAAAAAACCAAACTGAGCCTGTTGTGCAATTTTCCATAATTTGAGCATGCAAAACTGTGCAACAAACTGAACTAAATCAAAGCCACTGTCCCAGTCCAGCACAGAAGGGACAGTGGGGTTTTAGCAAGACCAGGTTAGCCCCTAAACCCCCATGTGAGGGATGCCAGGAGCACAGGCCCCTTTATAGGAGGCAGTTGGGAAAGAACAGTGGGAAGGCAACAGAAAAAGCAGAAGGAAATTATTTTGAAAGTACCTCAGAGATGAATGTTGTCAGAATGTGGGTTCTTCCCATGCCTGAAGCTGTGTCAAGCCAAGTTTTTACCCTTTGAGGTACAAAGTAATATCCATCTGGCTCTTTGTTAGAGAGAAACACAACAAAATCACCTCCACCCTCCTAAAGAAACCAATTGTATAAATATTTGGGTTTCATACACTTGTCTTTTTTTTTTTTTTCTCCAAACTATCTGTAGAACTTGAATTTATGCAAGAGTTCAGGATTTGTTTTAAAATTGTGCTAATCGGTATGTGCATCATAAGCACAAAGAAAGGGAAATAAACTGAGATGGGAAAATTATCTGTATGTTGTCTGCTGGTTTTAGCTGACAACAAACAGAACTTGTAGCTCAGTTTCTTCCCCCATCTCCCCCTCTCCATGTAGAGGCTGCCTTAGCATTTGTCTGCACTTCTGCTGCTGCTTCCACTTCCTTCTCTGCTTCTTTAGAGTAGAGCAACTCCTTTTCAATTTTATAATGAAATTTCTATTTCGATGTAAACTTGTCCCTGCTTTATTGTCAGGTGTTTGATGCCTTTCTCCACTTCTACCTTTCATTAACTCGTCAATATTGCCTTTAATGAGACGTGAATGCAAACAGACCTTGCTCTGAGGCCTGGGTGCAGCAGGCAACAAACATGGCTCTTTAGACAAATTGTTTTTAAGCAAAATTTTAACTGCTGAGGTTATGAACATGCAAAACGGCCCATCTGACTGTGTGTGGGACGTGCACAGAAGAGATGTTCATGTTGAACTTAATGTGGAAGCTTTTTTAAAGCAGAGATAACTGTGAGGATGGATGGATGAAGTAGGGTTGTTTTTTTTTATCCTAGACAAATTTTATCTGCAGAAATGAGACCAGTTGTTAAGGAGATTGTATGCAAAACTGTAATTCAGCCATTTTCAAACATGAATAGCAAAAAAAACCCCAGAAACTAAAAAAAAAACACAACACCTCAGAACTCTGGCATTTCAAATTTATTTATTCCTATGTTTGGCTATATTGTAGACCCTAATGTGTATTTTCTGGCTTTTCCCCAAAATTGCGTATTCACAGCCGTGCCTCAATCCCAGCTTTGACATTGTCCCCATGGTGATACAAATGACACTATTTCTACTATAATAACCTGGTTACATTTTCCTGGCCACAAACCTACAAAAATCATAATTGTACTTTCTTTCACCCAAATATTTTGAATGAAGGATCTGTGAAAATCTCTCTGCTAAGTAGTTTAGGTGAAATTCGTGTTTATTGACTTAAATGGAAGAAGAGTTGAGCCTTGGTAAGGTTGCTGCCCTTCAGATAACTTCCCCAAACATAATTTTTTCATGTGCAGTGATCAGATATTTTCTAAGCTGATTTCTTTCCAGCCCTCTGTTTATATCTACAGGCAATAAAAGGGGATTTACCCAGAGCTTTCTAGCCTCTGATGGGCATTTGCCCCCTGCACACCTCATCTTCTCAGAGAAGGGAGCAAAGCAGTGCTGATTTATCTGAGGATGCAGGTTACAGGAACAGCTGTTTTTGAAAAGTGGAGTTTATGCACGTGAATAGGGGATAGCTGGGAGCTGCCAACTAATCTGCTGTAAGATTACCCTATACATTGTTACAGCAAAGGATTTGGGTGGTAATGCTTAATTTTTAATTGCATTTTCATTAGGATTATCAGCTAGTTATTTCATCCCTGTTGGTAGTGGCTGGGCTGGGAGAGAGGTACAAGGGCATCCTCTGCCTTGCCTGGTCCAGCCAAACCCTGTGTCACTGTCCCAGCAGGGGCAAACTCAGCACCTCTGCCTGACCTCTGCAGAGCACAGATACAGAAGCCCTCATCCAAAGGCAGGAAATTTTCCAGGAGCCCTGCAGATGCTTGGGAGGACAAAGTGAATTTGGGGATGAAGGGAGAAACCTCTTGACGTTGCAAAGACATCCCAGAGTCATGGAATCATTAAGGTTTAAAAACACCTCCAAGATCATAGATTCTGGCCTTTGGCCCAACACCACCTTGTCAACTAAGCCATGGCACCGAGCGCCACATCCAAGCATTTCAGGGATGGTGACTTCACCACCTCCCTGGGCAGCCCATTCCAATGCTTAACCACCTTTCAGTGAAAAACTTAGTCCTTATGTCCAACCTGAACCTCCCCTCATGCAGCCTGAGGCCAATTCCTCTCATCCTGCCACTGGTTGCCTGGGAGAAAAGGCTGACCCTCACCTGGGTCCTTTCAGAAAGTTGTAAAGAGTGATAAAGTAGCCTCTTTTTGTCCAAGCTAAACACCCCCAGCTCTCTCAGCAGCTCTTCATGCAACTAACTCTCATACTATCATCTCCCTCCCCAGAGATGCTGCTGAGGGAAGTCAGAGTAACTACTGCTTTGCTTCAAAATAATAGAGGATTGATTTGGCATTTTCTTCTGAAAAGCTGCTTGCAGTGTTAGCAACTATCCAGGCAAAACAGAGGAGAAAGGTACAACTTCCCAAGCCCTGGGCGTTCTCCCCCTGCCTGTGACTGACAGCTCCGCTCTGCCTGTCATCTGCAAACGAGCTGAATTCCTCACCATAACAACAGTTGGAAGAATCTGTTTTTCTAGCCTAGAAATAGGGGTTTGGCCTTGGCCCTTTTGGGTAATCTGTTTGGAATTTGGTGGCGGTGGTGATGATCAACAGTTGTTTAAAGCTGCTGGCAGCCCGCTGGCCTTCACGCATTGACTCGGTGGTCTTGGGCTCCTTCCAGCTCTGTGCATTAAACATTGCTTTCCCATGATGCAAGGAAAAGGGTGCAGTCGATGCTAAAAGGCAGAAAATTTAAATCTGATGAAAGGAAATGCTTTTCCACACAATTAGCCTTTGGGATTTGTTACCACATGGAGCTGCTTAGGCCAAACATTTCACATGTCTTTGGGGGGAGGAAAGGGTGTCTGGGGATTTATATGGAAAGCAGATTTTCCAAGGAAAAAGGTTCAAATTTGAATGAGGGGTCTGAAGTTCAGAGCAGGGGTTTCAGTTAGCTTCAGTTTGAGTGATTAAGATGCTCTCTGGACTTCAGCAAGATATTGAATTGCAAACTGCAGTCCCAAGTGAGCATCACAACTACCAGTTACATGGTTAACCTGCTTTTAAAATTGGTTTTCCTACCACCAGTTCACTCAGCAGCATAAACTTCCCCACCAGAGGAGTTTCAGCAGTGGTACTGTTTGTTACCTTCCTCCTTGGGACCATATTATGATGCTCTGGGCTCAATCATTTTGTGTGTGGGTAGCAAAGGCATTAGTCTTTCCTCATCACTCCAGCTGATGGGTGACTTTGTGCTGTGTGAGAGGTCAAATTGTGCCTTCCCTTCAGACAGGAGCAAAGCACAGGAAGTTTTATGTATGAAATAAGGTCTGCTGGATGGACTGGCAAGGCTGAAGGCTGGAGCAAGCCTTGTTCCTGGGAACAGTTTCTCCTGGCTGCAGCCTCACAGGGGCTGGGCCCCTGAAGAGTCACCTGAGCTGGAGTTTTACTATAGTTATGATGGACACAGCCTCCTGTAGTCATATCATGTTGAAACTAATTTGCTTTTTTATGGTAGGTTTTTTTTCACTTTTGTTTTGAGAATGCCAGGACCATTTTTAAAAACAAAAAAAAATTCTCCCCTGTGTTTTCCAACTCCCCTGAAGTAGCAAACCCTTCCTTTAAAATCCATTTTTATCATTAGTTTGAATCTCATTGGACAGTCTCTGTTTGCATCCAGATGTTTTGTTAGACTGGATTTGTTCCCATGTGCCACAATGAGTTTCATCCTGCAAAATGAGGCAGTTTGCAGAAAAGGAGAGGTTTTAGAGGAAGTCTATCAAACCAGAAAAATAAAACCATGGCAGAGCAAGAGACTATTGCTGTTATAGACCAGTGTTTGGTACAAATACAAACCTCTGCAGAAGTTCCCTTGTTCCAGTGGGAGGAGGCTGAAATTCAGAATATTCACTGAGCCTCGGGAGCTCCTGCTTTTTGGAAGATGGGTGCTGTGATAGGGTGGGTGCAGCTGCACAGTGCTGGAGAAATGCATAACAACCCCACATTCCTCATTTCCTTCCTTGTCTATGATTAAAGGACATGAGGATTTAGAAGTGTCCTTTAATTTGCCCCTTATTCACTGTCAAGATCAGAGAATCACAGAATGGTTTGGGTTGGAAGGCATCTTAAAGATCATCCAGTTCCAACCCTGCTGCCATGGACAGGGACACCTTCCACTAGACCAAATTGTTCAGAGCTCCATCCAGCCTGGCCTTGAGCACTTCCAGGGATGGGGCATCCCAGCTTCTCTGGGCAACCTGTTCCAGTGCCTCACTGCTCTCACAGTCAAGATTTTCCTCCTAACATTTAATCTATACCTGCTCTTTTTCAGTCTAAAGCCATTCCCCCGTGTCCACTTGCCCAAGGGAAAAGCCGCTCTCCAACTCACCTGTATTCTCCTTTAGGTACTGGACCATTTCTCTGGAGCCTTCTCGTATGTCCCACATAATGTATCACAAACTGGTGACTGAAAAAACCCAGCAAACAACTATTTGCCTTATTGAAGTCCCTGCCAGCCTCCATGCCGATTTTAAACGTATGTTGAGCAGTAATAGCATTGCAAAAGCAGGGTAAGTAGTTTTTGTCACTGCTTTGTCACTTGCATTACACTTCTGTCCGTGTGAACATTTTTCTTCTTATCTTTTTAAGCCTTGAAACACCGCCTAAGCCTGGCTAAGCCTTGAAATGCTTTCTGAGCCTCGAAGCCGTGCGGATTGAGAAGGGAGAGAAGCGTTTTGTCTCTCGCTGCTGACCCAAGAGCATCCTCTAGTGTGTATGTAAGGTAATACGCACACCTTGCCTCTCCAAAAACTGCGCTGTCGGAGCAAAGGAGCAAAAAAGCATCACGAAGTTCGTGGTAAAAAGGCAGCACAAGGGAGGGAATGCAAACACAGGCGGTGGGTGCTTGTTCCCACTCCAGGCTGGCTTCGGGAGGAGTTGGCAGCACAGAAACCCCTGTGGGCTGAGCCTGTGAGGTTGGTTGGGTAGCTCTCATCTACTAATCCTCACTGAAACTAAGCACCAACCATTTCATAATGTCAAATGTACTGATGTAGCCAGGTATATAAAAAATGGGAGACTTGCTGTAGACAAGCACCTTAAAATAATTTAAAATGCATATTATGCACTTACAGATTACAGTAGTGTTTGTAAGGGGCATGTTCTGATTATAAATGTATTTTGCTAAAAAAGGTAAGTGAAACCATTTTTGAGGCTGTGGTTTTGTTTTTTTTTTCTTTTTCTGTGAAAACCTACTTTATTATTTTGGTAGCAGTAAGCGATTTTTGTGCACTGAGTAACCAAAACCACATTTTAATTTTCACTGCACTGTAAAAAATGTGCTTCCTCTGAGAGCAGGAGGACTGAGATCCATCAGCTGCCATAGCCTTGACAGTGATGTGTCCACTCCTAGGATGTAAGGAGATGTATTTCCAGTAGATAGAAAGTGGGATAAATAATAAAGGATGCGACTAAATATTTTAAAATAGTCCTTACATGGCTATTATGTATTTATTCTATTATGGTATTATATGACACAGATCTAGTTCCCCTGTGCCTAATTTTTCATTCTGTAAAATGGAAAAAACAAGTTTAATTTCACTGCCTCAGGAAGGGATAAACCTGAGTGTGCATCTAAAAGATGATGAGGAGCTGTGGCATTATTAGAGGAGGGTGGGCACATGGCCATGTGTTACAATGTATGTTACATTCCCAAGTCTGAACAGGAGAAATGATGCCACACTTTCCTTCCTCGCTGTAGAACATGCACCTTGGAATCATGGAATCATAGATTGGTTTGGGTTGGAAGGGACCTTAGAGATCATCCAGCTCCAAACCCCTTGCCATGGGCAGGGACACCTTCCACCAGACCAAGTTGCTCAAAGCCCCATCCTGCCTGGCTTTGAACACTCCCAGGGATGGGGCATCAACAACCTTTCTAAGCCACCTGTGCCAGGGTCTCTCCATCCTCATGGTAGAGAATTTCTTCCTGATATCTTATCTAAATCTACCTTTCCTTCAGTTTAAAACCGCTACCCCTTGTGTCCCTATGCTTCCTGTTGAAGAGTTCCTCCTCATCTTTCCTCTCCTTCTTTAAGTGCTGGAACCATCCTGTTACCGGGGTGGTTTGTTGGTTGTTTTGGTTTTGTTTTGTTGTTTTTTGTTTGTTTGTTTGTTTTTGTTTTGGGGGTTTTTTTGTTGTTGCTGTTGTTTGCCAAAAGCCTGCAGTGAAACACTGCTGAAACCTTCTGCTGGAAGGAAGGCAGCACACGTGCTCTGACCTGGAGAAGCTCACATATTAGGACAAGGAACACACTCCATCAACGAACACACAAATTTGGAAGAGGTAGAGAGGAAGGGTGAGATTGGGACAGCCACAGGTTGGAGTAATCTCACCTCGGTGGGATGAAAGGCTTTGAAAGAAGCTTAGAAGGGATAAGTACTTACCCAACATGGGAGCAAACAGAAAATGAGATAACATCCAACAGATCTTAGCCAAAGTCCACCATGCCAGCCTAACCTGTTAGCTTCCTTTGATAAGAGAAATGATCTTCCAGATAAGATCTACTGTGTCCATGCGCTACTTGCCTGGTCTCTCAGAGCAATTGATAAAGTGCCATTTGGGAAATATGAACTCAGATGGGAAGTGGTAGAAATATTGTGGTGAGGTAAGGAACTGGCCAGGGCAATGTGAGTAGCAGGAAAGGCCTTGGGGGAAGCTGCTGGAGACATTCCACAAGAAAGAGATTGGAAAATCATTGCCAGGACAAAGGAGATGTAGATGGCCAGTAGGGCACAGGTGGAAAAACCTGGAGAAAGGGAAGAAATTAGGTTGCTGTGAGCATGAGTTCATGGAGTAACAGAGCTTCTGCCATGAAACTGGGACTCAAGTTTTGGGAATGACTGGGAAGGACAACACATCAATGCCTCCACTGAGAGCAGGAGGACTGAGAGCCACCAGCTGCCATGGCCTTGACAGTGGTGTGCCCACTCCTAGGATGTAAGGGCAGAGGATGGATTTCCAGCAGAGAGAACATGGGATAAAGGCCATAGTACAGAGGTTGGTGAGACTTCACCTGGGATATTCTGCTCAGTCTCACAGATATTCTGGCCTTCTACCTGTGTGAGGTACTGGGCATATCTACTAGGGAAGGCAGGTGGCTCTGGGGAGCACAGCTTTTTAAAGGTAAATACTGACACTGGACTAGATGATCATTGCTGGAACGATCCTATTATATTCTAAGACCTTTAAGAGAACTGCTGGGCATACCTCAAAATTTTGAGCTTACTTCTTTTGCTGACTTGCGATTTAATCAGATCATAAAGCTAAACACAAGATAAACAAGTTCAAGAAACAAACATCTTAAAAACCAGAAATGTTAATGCCACCAAGGCCACTCTGAATTTTGCTTGTTCAAGGTGCTGAATTGCAGGTTGACGAGTTTTGTTGACTGATGCCCTCCCTTCTGCACCTGGGGTGGTTCTGTGCATTGGGAATGCCTGCGTGGATATTTGCCCATGGACTTGCTGGGCTGATTGCTCACTTCCTGCCCTGCCTTGCCCCTGTGTCCTCTGAGTAACCTACCACAATCCCACCTTGAGAGCACACCAACAACATTCAGTTTATGCTGGCAGTGGCTTCAGAGGGATGGAATGGTCAGTAGAAGCATTGCAACAGATATCATGAATAGACACAGGTGGGGCCAAATGATGTGTCATTCTGTCAATAAAAACCCTCTTAAAATTACTCGTTCTAGATTGTAGAGCTGCTGCATAGCAGTGGTGAGGGGAGTTGTTGCCAAAATTATTCATCCAACCTTATGCAAAACCTTGCAACCCCCTGCCCTGTTCCATCATGCCCTGCTGAAAAGAGAGCAGCTTAGCTCCTGATCGGAATGAGCATTGGACTGGGTGCTGAGGAATGCTGTGTATTCTTCCACTCTCTGTTTTAACTGTCAATGCCACCTGCAGCACTGACTGCCAGGTTCCTCCCTAGATACTGAGGGATGCTGCCCATGGTGCCTTCTTGGTACCTCTCTGCTTTCTCTTCTGTCTTTCCAAATAGGTTTTTACTCATTCACACAGCCTGTTCTATTTCTCCTATGCCCATTGCAGGAAGATGGGCTCTGAAGACACTTCTGTGTTGTTTTTTGGCTCTCTGGCTTCTGTCATTTTTGTAGAAATCCATCCTACCTTCCCAACATCCAGTCCTGTCCCCTGAACGTGGCCTTCTAGCTATGCCATCTCCCTTCAAGTCCAGAAGCTGCTTTTCTCCAGCAAAAGAGCCAAGACTGATAATTAAAGCCTATGGTTCTGATTAGTGCAGGCAATTGCTTAATCTCTTTTAAGTCTCCCCCCTACCCTAGAAGGCTTAGCAGTTGCAAGATCCTTTGTATTCAGATGATGGACTTGCTGAGCACACCAATTGTGGTGGGAAGCCCTCCAGAGCCACATCGCCCTGTGCATGACTCAACTCAGGTGAATCACTAAAGCTCAGTGCCAAGAAATCACAGTAATTGCATAGAAGCCTGAAGAAAACCTCTGAGCAAGCTATGTAACAGCTTCCAAATGCACTCAGCCCTTCCAAATACAGATGTCCTAAATCCCCTCTGCCAGTGTCAGGGAGCCCGCAGTGCCCTAGTAAAGGAAGGCAGAACATGATCACATGTGCCTTATCTCCTTGGTGCAATTTATATTGCAAATGATGAAAATTATTGTGAGTTTAAGGAGAGGCTCAGCAGATTCACAAAGGCTGTTTAGAAGAGGGAAACCACACATGCCTCAGGAAGGCTCTGGCAGCTAGGCCATACCCAGGGCAATTAGGTATTTTTGCATTTTCCTCCAGCAATTCACTTTGACTGTGGCCAGGGAGGCACAGGACACAGCCATTAATAGGAAAGCCATCATTTCCCAGAGAACCTGTGAGCTCCCGGGTCTCATCACACACAGGCTCTGCCTGTGCATGGCTGCCCTCAGTGGAAACAGGTCCCTGGGCTTTTGTGGTCTGGACCTTCCTGCTTCACATCAAGAGCAAAGCAAAAGTGCTGCCTGAAATGCAGTTGGCAGTGCTAAGTCTGGGTCAAGATCTTTAAGTTTCTCTTCAAATAGCGAAGGCTGCAGTTTAAACCTTTCCCTGAGCACAGGGTGATGTGTGTCCCTGACAGACAAGGACACAGCCTGTGAGAGCTTTCCTTGCTGAAGTCATCAGGAATTCACCCCTTCACACCAATGAGGAGCTTTTCTGGCCATCCCCCACCTTCCCATTGCAAAGAAACAGAGAGATGAGGTCCCACACAGCAGTCTCCAGTCAGCAAATCCTCCCATTGGGAGCAGTGAGTTTATGAATTTTCATGATATCCATTAGTAGTAAGCAGAAGTTGCCTTGAGACAGACTTTTTGTTAATTGACTTTCTGAACACGCGCTTTTGTTTCTAACTGGTGAATGAATTTGGTATTCAAAGTCTTTCTCACATGCCCAGGCTTTTGTCTTTTTCTCTTCCAGGTTAATGGCTTTATAATTCTTCATGGATAGTAAAATAATTACCAAAAGGCAAGAGCAATAATTACACAGAGCTGTATAAATGGACGTGGTCACAACCTCTGCTAATGTAAAGAGATTTTGAGGGATCTGTTCCTACTATATGAATGTGTTCAAAGATTTTCCTGCCCTTCTTCCTGCTCAGAAGAGGAATTTGAAGTGTATGTTCTCAGGGATGTGAAACTGTGCTGTGTAAGGCTGTTAGCATCTTCAGGTTTACTTCTCAGTTTTTTAATTTTACGCTAAGAAAAGCATTCAGAACACAGGTGGAACACTCAGCTGTGCTAAATACTCCCAGCAAGACTGCTTTGGTGACTGAAAACCAGAATCTTGAGTGCTGAGCCTCTTGCACTCCAGTGGATCCATGAAACTGGATGGTGGTACAGGATGTTGGGAGGTTTCCAGGAGCAATGCATGGGAGGACATGACCCAAATCCAGCCAGTGAGTGATCTCCTGAGCTGAGAGGGTTGGAGGGGTCTCTGGGGGCTGTACATGGGCACAAAAGTGGAGCAGTTCAGATCAACTTGCTTCTCTGTCTGACCAGCTCTTGTCCCTTCTGCCACAGGAGAGAGAGGCCCCAGGGCTGAGCTCCTGTCCTGCACCACTCTGGACTATCTGAACCCTGAGGGATCAGCTGCAGCCCAGTTATACAATGATATTTTATCACAGCCAGTAGCAGAGAAGGCAGTGGTACATAACTGGCTTCAGCTGGCACTCCTAGAAACCAAGACATTCCCCCTTTTTTACAGGACTAAGTTTTATGCAAACCACATGCCTCAGAAGAAGCAGCAGGGTGATGCTGGCTGCAGAATCCAGGCCCAGTTACACTCTGTTTCTCACCAAGTCTTCTCTGTATTTCACTTAAGACTTGCCAGTTTGTTAGTTCTTAATGCATCTACCTTAATGCTATTACTTACTGTGATAATTTATGGGAGTATTGCAAACAATAAAGCAGTCTACAAAAGGCAACTATCTTATATCTATTTAGAAGCGGTTATCAACCAGGCCAGTAATTTAGGGAAGAGAGAAAATCAACTTTCTTTCACAAGACTTTTTCCCTGTAGGTCATGTTGACCCCTATTATTTCCACTGACATTCTTTATTGCTGACTTCTATACTAATATTTCATTACTTTGCCCAGGATGGCTGGCTGGCTGGCTTAGAATTACTGATATTGCCCTAGTGATTTTTAAAATTATTTACCCAAAATTCAGCATTCCACCAATCCTCTACAACATTTTCAGTCCTCCAAGATTAAATGGGAGTGGGTCAAAGATCCCTTGAGTCAATTCATTTCAATTGTGAAGATGACAGTTGCCTGGACATGTTAAGGTAATAATGTTTATCTCTAGTAATGCTGTTTTATAGCTTCCTTGGTTACTAATGGGATGGAAAGTGCATTGTCCTCATGACATTTGTGCATGATTCTTCTGGTTTCCAAATTCAGAACAAAAATATTTATTGAACACCTCAGTCCTTTCCACATAATCATCAACAATTTTACCATTTCCACCACGTGATTCAAGTGTTTTTGAAGTGAGCATCGTCTTAAATGTAAACTAGAGCCAAATGCCAGCTTATTGCCCTGTTCTGTTTAATGCACTTGTGGCTGATTTAGGACTTGATTGTTCAAGACTGCAGCAATATGAAAATCCCACTGAAATCCTAGAGGATCTCTAGGGGTGAGCTCAACCTCCCAGATGCTATTGGCTGCCAAAATTACTTAAAAGATTAAAATGGGCAATGACTGACACAGCATACCAATCAGCTTTATTGATTTTGTTAAAGCTAAAAATGGCTACAATTCAAGTTTTAAATTAGTCTGAAAGACAGCACTGTACTTTTCTTAAGCCAATGGCATTCTTAAATTTATTTCCAATTATTATATATTGTTTTTAAAAGCTGCTTTCTATGCACCATCCTCTCTAAGCGTTTCTAATGTTAAAAAATTAACCAGCTGTAGCTCAGAGAGGGAAGAAAATTGCTTAACTGTGACAGCACAGTGCAGAAATGGCACAGAGCTACAAAAGTGCACCGTAAGAAGTGCCTGATGGCCAGTGACATCATCACTGCCCCTGCTGACATCCACAGTCTGTGACCTAACCTGTGACTAGGGCTGTGAAGGGACTGAAATACCTTCACGTGGGTTATGTTACATCAGGGAGACTTCTTTCTTCCTGGGCACAGCTGGGCTCAAGCTCCCTGCTGTCGTGAGCGCTCCCCACCAGCACGAAACCTGTCCTGCTATTACCTGTGCAAGGGGCTCAGTGGCCACTAGGACTGGCATAGCCCCTCTGGTCCTCCAATTCCATCCCCCTTTTGTGTGAGGAAATATAAGCTGTTTTAAAGGATAGCTATTTGGGGGCGTGATTGGGGTTTGGGTATTCGGGGTTTTTTTTGGGGTTTTTTTGGTTGGTTTGGAGGGTTGTTTTTTTCCTTAAAGCAGGAAATGCCATCTCTTTGAAAGGTGTGGTGCCCGCTTCTGTTTGCAAAGGCAGATCTGTAGGGGCAAGGAAGTCTAAGCCATACCTCCACGTGATCTTTTATCCTACAGAGTGGAACAAAGTAACCTGGCAAATTAATGGCCAACGCTCTAGGCAGAGTTCAAAATGCTTTCAAGTATTAACTGGAAGTTTCGAAAGTCCTTTTGTGCCACCAGTACAATATTGTATTGCTTATTTTCCTCCCTTGAAAGACTTGCAAAAGACATTTGCATAGGGTTTGCTGAGCTCACTGTGAGAGGGCACAGTGAGCTGTCCGCAGAGTGTGTTAACCTCAGCTCCTCTCCTTGTCCAGACGTGTCCCCAGCAATCAGCTTATGGCTCAACAACAGATCACAGGACCAGTCCAACTACCCACTGGAGGAATTCCTTTTTGCCTTTTCCTTGTGCTAGTAAGACAACTCGTTATAAATGTGATCATCTTTCTGCTCAGCTATTACCAGTCCAACAAAGAAAGAAATTATAGACCATGTCATCAACCTTAATTATTTTCACCAATTCTCTCCCCTCCTCACTTTATTTTCTTCTCAGATAAATTCCTGTAAGACATTATCTCTGGTTTACCTTGGGTCTTAAAGGGATCTGATTTACAGCCCTGCCAGGTATACACCAGCTTCTGTTGAATGATTATTTGTATTAGAGGGGTGCTGAGAAGATCAATGTATAGTACAAATAAACCATTTATGACAGTCCCTGATTCAAAATGGTTGCAGTCTCTTGGGAACCAAAGAGCAGGGGCAAAGCTGTAAAGCGGGACAATTCTTATGTCCCACCTTTTTTTTCTGTCTCAGTCTCGTACAAAACTTATGTGTACTGTCCTCAGGATTTTTCTTACCCTCCTTGCATTTTCTATTGCACTAGAGTTTTGCTGACCATCCAGTCTCAACCACACCACTTGGAGAATCTTTTCATAGCATCTCTCTGCCGTGCTGGCTCCTCTCTTCTCCAGCACATGTTTGAGCTGATGCGTATGCAGGCCCAGATACTGAGAAATGTCTCTTGTAGAGTGGGGGGAAAAGAACCCTCTGGAACGAATGAGAAATTAAGATAAAATACAGTGCTAATGAATGTTTCTGCATTCAAAGTTAACTCATGGTGAGTGGGTGGAAAGCCTTAGGATGTTTCTTCAAGATCCCAAGAGAAGAAGTTTGACCTGCAGCAGCTAGTGGCAAAAGCAAGATGAGGGTAGGCATGACCAAGATGGGTATGTGCTGTGTTGTGCTCACTGATGTGAAACAGAACCTATTCTGCATGTCCCAGGACAAAAAAAGGTGACTAAAATACCTTAGTGAGATTTAGTAGTATAATCTGTTCTCATCCCTAAGTACCCAGCCTGCTGCTGTGACCAGCACTGACAGGCATGGTAGTCACTGTTTTTATCTAGAGACGCTGTTTGCTGGTGTTATCTACCTCGTTTTCTCTGGAACTGTTGCCACGGTGGAGCATGAATCTTTGAAAAAATGAGAAACCTGCACAAATCTGCTATTCCACAGGAAAAGGAGAGGCTGGTGACTGGACCCTCCTCTGAGAGCTCCTGTACCCTCTGATATTAAACCTGGCCAGAAAGCCACAACATGGTCCCTTTGCCTGCAGTGGCCAGATGTGATCAGCTCAGAGTTGTTTCTGCTAAAGCTTTTCCTTCAGAAAATGCGATTCAACCCCAAACATTGAAAAAGATTATTAACAAAGGCAGTTGTATGGTGCTATAATCTGCCAGCAGGCATCCACCCCATAGGTACAGGAATTGAAATGGCCCAGAATTTTATTAATCTCAAAAAAACTGTGCAAGAAGGTGAAACTTAGTATAGGTGAGAGGCATTCTGAGTCTCTTCTGGACAATTTAAACAAAGCAGCCTGTGTGTGTAGGAAGTGAAGTTATCTGCTTCATGCTTGGCAGATAACCAAGACTGTGGTACCTCTGTTTTTTCTTCAGATGTCACTTAGCCTTCCTCAATCAACTATCTTACCCTACCACAACTCATTTTTGGGAATTAATTTCAGCAGCATGGAAACTGGGTCTTGCCAGGAGAGTTGCAATGATACAGAGATCTGTGCCCAGCTTACCAGAGAGCTTGTTTCAGTCATGATTGCTCTGTTGACCTGAAATGAACAGAGCTTCTACTTAGAAATTCTGTGGTGAGAAGGACAGCCCCGAGCCATGTGTGTTCAGTCAGAAAATTTTTTGCAGGGTTTTAAGACGATTTAATGAATGTGGAACACATGGCAGTTCATGCACCTGCCGACTAAAGAAGATTATTCTAAAGTATCCTGGGGCTTTTAAGAATCAGCATATAACGAAGCCATTACTTCACCTCGAAAATACTTCTCTGTTGGTCTCCTGCTTGTGGCTTTTATTCTCCAGTGATGCTGGTAATACAACTCTTTTCCCCAAAGAAATAAATATTTCTCTGATGAGCTCTCATAAAATGCCTGACAAGCATATAAATATCCAACTGATGGCTCGTGTGCTATAAATTACTAAAGCTGCCCCTACAGTTGACCCCATCAAAGCAGGCTGGCTCCTCCTGACACTGCTGACCTTTTCTTCCACATTCATAGCATTCTTCCACCATTCTCAAGTGAAGAAAGAGGATCACTAAAGATCAACACAGTGGAGTATGGTTTTAACTTCACAGGGCAGAAAATATGTGAATCTCCAAGTGATTCAATAAATTATTCCCTGCAGGGCAGCAAATTATGAACCTTCTCTTCCCGTAAGGCCTTTGCCACTACACTGGATATTACTGAAGACATATTCTTCAATTTAAAGGGAACTATATATTATTTTTATATCTACCTATTAAAAATTTCATCAAAGCTTTTTCATCTTGCAGGCAAAAATGATAATGCAAGAAACCAAGAAGATTGTTTCAAGCATAAATGCTATTTTCATTAAACCAGAGTGACATGATCTAGTGACAGTCAGCAGAGCAAACACTTGTCTACAGAGGCAATAATAACCATTGTTTAGAGATGCAACTGTACTGTTACCTATAATGTTCTTTATAACATCAGCAAAGAAAGTTTATTGGTCTTGGATTTCCAGTAAAATGCATGAATTTGCTCAATACATACAGGAGAGACTTATTTTCCACAAGTTCTCATTCAGCCATTGCTGAGTCTCCAAGTCTTGTCTTAATAAGTCTCTTAGGCAAGGAGCAACCTTGTACAGTTCATAAATCAGTGAGATCCTGTTTAATGACAATCTTGGTTTTCTTTAGTGTAAACTGATGTTTCATTTTGAACTAGGATTTTTATAATCTGCATGAATTTTAATCAAACGGCCCCACAGAACTAAATATGAAGAGGATTTTCCTAAAAATGAAGAAAATTGAACTAATGGGAGTAGTTCTATAAAGAATCTTTTGACTAAGTAGATCCTTGGGAAAGGGTAGCAGAGGATCACCTGTATGGAACAGAGTCTGCAATGAATGTACTTGCAAAATAAACCTTGGGCTGGATCTGAAAACGTGCAACCGCATGAGTGGAGCACTAGGCAAGAGGAAGGAAAAGAAAAATAGGTGGTTACTGCAGCAAAACTGCTTAAGGAAATCCTGCATTTCTGGCATTCAACCAAATATTCCTGCCTTAGCATTATAAAAACAACCACAGAGGAAGAGGAGAAAGAATTTGTTCATGGTTGGGAGGGCAAAGTACAGCCCTCTGGCCGTGTGTGTTGTGTCGGGTTCTCCAGGCCATGTGAAATCATTTTTCTGTTTAAGTAGGCTTGCAACCTTTCTCGTAAGAAATACACACATACATGAAAATTAATTGAACGAATAAAAGGAAAAAAAACCTGAAATAGAGACAATCTCCAACTGCCTGTTGTTCCCATTTTCCTACACAGGAGGCCTCAAAACCCTGCTGCTTCTCTTATGAAACCAATCAACTTTCCCTGAGAAGCTATTTCTTTAAATGTGATATTGAAATGGCTCCGACTTGCCATAAGGTGATTCCCATTTAAGATGCCACACCATACAACTATGTATAATCTGACCTAATCTCATCAGACAGCACGACATCATCATTGCCGAGCTTTTACTAATTAAACCCCTCCAAAACGAGATCACTTAAGCGTATGTTTTAATTCTTTCAGCGAAGTTTTATACCACACAGATCCTAGATGAGACATTCTGACAATGTTCACACTAAACCAGCTCCATTCTTTTATTGCACTGATAATTCTTCCTGCTCCCATGCGACAAGTTATGAGAGTCATAAATTAAAAATAGTTGTACGAATTCCCTCTATAATAAAAATAAAGTATTTTTTGTGGGTTAGCTGGGGAATAAAAGAGGATGACTAGAGAAGGCCATTCAGCACATTCTGAAAAGAAGTGTTAACACAAATAGGGTTTTATTTTAGTAAATTCCATAGTAGTAAAATTAAATTTCATGTTGGTGTGTAGGACTATGTTGTGGGTAAAAAAACAATGCAAGAAAAATTCTCCAGCTGGTATAAAACAAAGATGCCAAACTAAATGAGCAATGCTGCCATGGTCCAGCTAAGAATCTGTCCCTATAGCTGGTTAATAAACAGGTTAAAACCACGAGTATTGTAAAAAGCCATCTTCTAGAACCATCCAAACGACAGAAGCCTGTCCCAGTCAGACTGTATCTCTGCAAGCATTTATGCCAGGGAATAACCATGCACATGAATGGTCTTATTGTTTTCCAGTCGACTGGGCAGGGTTGGGGCCTGTTCCTGGCTCTACAGGAGACGGGAATGTTGGCAACCGAGGTACTGGGCAGAGTGAAGGATTAGTGCTTAGATAGAGAGGAGGGGGAGATTGCTTTTGTTGGTCCAAATTCAGTTCAGCAAGGTTGCTACATCAAGCTAACTAAAATTAAGATAGACATCCATTGAAAAATAATATAAATTATTTTTAGTAATTTAAAAATCATCAATCAGCAAGAAACTAACCAAAAGATCCCCAAAATCAAGGGAAATATTTTCAAAATGACACTTAAAAGATGTTTATTCAGAGGGGGGATTATTTGCATGTTATGCTGATCCAGCTCATGCTGATACCCAGAACCAGTGATGAAAAGCTTTGGTCTCAGGCTCCTCAGGAAAGGGCTCAATCCTGCCCTTTCTGTTGGCAGCCAAGATTGCCACAAGCTGTGTGAAGTACACAGGTCCAGACCTGCAGCATTCTCTTGCGAAAGCCCACAGATCTTTCCTGTTACAGTAAAAATCCAGGCAGAAATACTGACCTGAAGTGAGAATGCTGCAGGCACATATCTTCCTGCAGCAGGGCCCAAAGAACTGGCATGGGTCCAATTTTGGCTTTCTGGGAAGGAAAGTAATCACTGAGGAGCAGAATCCGTTCAAATGAAGAAGTGGTTAAGAAACCCTTCATGACCTACTTGTGAACCTCTCCTGATTCATCTCAAAGTGAGTTAACAAAGAACAAATGAAACAATCTCAGGGAACGGTGCCTGACAAGTACTTCTACAGCCCTTGGATGCAAAGTAGTCAGGAATTCATGAGCTGCACTTGTGCCCATGAATGCGTGTGCATGCAGCTGTCAACACTGTATTTCAGCCAGCCTGCAAAGAGTTAATCAGGCCACGTTCACTGAGCAGTCCAGCACACCTTTATTTATAAGCTACCCAATGTGTTGGTATCTAATAACCAGAATGATTTCTTTCCCTTAGCTTATGGACAGGAAAAACTGCCCTTCAGAGGGGAAGCCACAAAGGACATCTGAATCAGGCTATGATCAGCCTGGAACAGAAGTCTCCTCTGCAGTAAGATGCAGCTCTTGTTTGGGAACTCAGTCAAAAATCTCCTTCACACAGAGCCTGCCAGCAAGAGCTTGATGTAGTTCAGCTTGTTTGGGGATGGTGGGATCTTTGTTTTGAAGCACAGATCCAAAGTGGTTCTGCTCCAAGTTGTGATATTTGTGGGTTCAGGATGTCAGACAGAAAGTACTTCAGTGGAGCAGATGACCTGATTCAACAGCTCTGGATACAGACTGCCCTTTGACCTGTTATTCTTCTGCCTGGACATTTTACCTTGCCTTCAATCTCCTTGTTTACTGGGAATCTGAGTGCTCTGGGACAGGGACTGGTCATTACTCTGCATCTGCACAATGTACAGAGCAGTGAACCTCCTGCCACATGGGTCATACAGGTTAACACAACTGTGAACATGTCCCCTGTAGCTGAAGGTGACAATGCTGTAGATGAATGTAGATGGATTTGCATGATTAACATGTGCCCCAAATTTAGTGTGAGCCACATTGTGCTGCTGCTACACCCAACTTTGTGAGGTCTTTCCCTGGCCTTTCCTCCTCCCAGCAGGAAGAAGTGGTTTTATGTCACTTTTATGGTATTGTTTTTTCAAATACAGTTGTGTGTTTGATTAGCCTGGGGGGCTGAGCAGCCCAAGGGCTACACTGCCTGCCAAAAGGGCTTGTTTCAATAGGAAAAAAAAGTAAAACTCAAAGTACAGCAGTGCAACAGCTTGTCTTCCCCATGGACACGTGCTCTGACTGGGATGTAAAGATAACCACGTAGTACCAGGACATGCTGCCCACACACTGTTTTTGGAGGGGTGAGGGGGGAGGGGTGAGGAGAGAGGAGAAGGAAAGACTCCACTTAGTATCTTTTTTATTCCTTTTAGATTACTGGAATAAAATAAAGAGGCTGCAGTGCAGCATTCAGCCAGACCCAGGGTATTGGCCTGAACTGCATCTTCAGTCAGGTCAGAAGACACATGGTGGGAACAGGGACTATTTTTCTTCCCTATAAATGCTGAAGTACTGCCTGGCTGCTCAAATAAATACACACGGATAAATGAATGGTAAAACTGTGCTTAAACAGGAACTAAAGCAAACACTAACCTTTTTATAGTAACTTCTAGCAAAGATTTGCCTAGATGGCAGGCTTGTATAAAGAAGTAAATTATCCTACATCCTTCAAGCAGTAAAGAGATGCTCTACAGATCAGTTCATAGAGCAGCCTCTCCAGTCAATAGATGTAGTTCAGAAAGAAGTGAATAATATTTACAGAAACTTAAGCTATAAGTCAGTTAAATCAATAATAAAACATCACTCAATGACAAGATGAGCTGGCAAATAGGGTAGGAGTCCATTTTTTTTTATAAAGGATTTTTATTACTTCATGGCAGTGCTCAATACAAAAGCCTTCAAAGCACTGTGGAAGTGACAGCTGCTCCCTCCATCCTCCTGCCCTCCCTCCCTCCCTGGTGTCTGAGGGACATGGCATGCTGCAAGGGTGTGGTGCTCTGCTCCAAGGAGAGACCAAGAGCACTCCAATAAAATACAGATGCTGCAGCTCAGCCAGCTTTGAAGACTTTGAAGATAATGATACCCTGAAATCACCCTGGGGCACGATGTATCCGCCAAGGAAGAAGTCAAATGTTGATTAAAGAAGGCAATAATACTATTAATTAAATAATAACAAAGTCCTACTTCTCTTCAGAAAGAGGAGGAAAGGGTAAAAATGCTGTTTTCCTTCCGTCCTCACAGTCCTGCTGCAGTTCACTTTGCTCTCCCTGGCTCCTCAGCCTTGAAGAAAAGGTATAAACCAGGAGTAAGCCCAGGAAGTGCTGTGGCTAAAGGATCACCTCCAGCAAGTGGTGTGCCAGACCTGTGGTTTCCATGCCATCAGACTTTATTAAGATTACATCCTGAGCCGAATTCCAAAGTACACCACTGAAGACACCAAGAAAAGTTCTTGCAAGTGACTGAGAAGTGATACTCAAACCTAAATGCACAGTGTACAAATGCAAAGCTGTCTTTCCAGCCAGAATATGAGCTTGGAGAAACATCACTATGAACATGGTGTCTTCCTATAGTCTTCCCTTGGCAGGCTGTGTCAGCTGGAGCCAGAGAGCCAGTGTGAAGCTGCTGCTGTTTGCAGCTCCACTGACATCTGCAGGCGCTGGGGCTCTTTTGAGAAAGCTTTACCATGATACTCAATGTTCCTCACAGTGGGAGAAAAAGTGATTATTGCTCGCTGCACTTACTGTTCTTCAGAATTTTCTAGTTACCTACAACTGAAAAGAACTCATAAAATGGCATGTCCTTTCACAACACCCATTCCAGGCTCTTATACTATGGTTAGTAGTAGCTCAAGATTAACTCAGTCCTCCCAACTGCATTTAGGTACTGCTCTGCGAGAGGACAAAGAGTGTATGCAGGGATGAATGCCAGCCTGCTCCCTGAAGCCTCGTGAAGAGTGAGAGAGACAAGGTGCTGAGGCTCACTTGGGTGGCTGGAGAGGCTGTGTTGGGACTTGGACTGGAGAAGAAGCTGGTGTTGGGACTTGGATGGAAGAAGAGGCTGTGTTGGGGCTCACTTGCATGGAAGAAGGGGCTAGTGTTGGGTCTGGTTCCAGTGTCTAGCAGAGGCAGCATCTCCAGTCCCATGGCATCAAGCTTGCATGTTGGGCCTTCCCAGGTCAGGGATGGCTGCGTCCTGGTCAGAGAGGTGTCAGAGAGATGTTAGAGGCTCTGCTGTCATTCACTGAGCCCCTCTGAGAGCCTGAAATGAGAGCACAGCCCTGACACAGGTTGCCCAGAGAAGCTGTGGATGCCTCATCCCTGGAGGTGTGCAAGGCCAGGCTGGATGCGGCTTTGAGCGTCCTGGTCTGGAGGCTGGCATCCCTGTCCATGGTGGCAAGGTAGAACTAGATGACCTTTAAGGCCCCTTCCAACTCAAACCATCCCATGGTCGTGTCCCTGCAGCGGTGACACACGACCCGAAGTCCCGCCGGCACCTGCCGCTCAGGTGCCCCACGAACGCCGGCCAGCAGGGTGCCGGCCCGGGCACGGCACC
>VZTN01005658.1:0-88149 GCA_013400515.1 Erpornis zantholeuca | reverse complement strand
GGCCGCCGGGGCCGGTGAGGCGGCGGTCGGGCCGGGGAGCGCCGCGCAGCCCGGGTAAAATGGAGATCTCCTTCCCCCGGTGCGCTTAGGAATGCAGCTGGGAGCCCGGGAGGTGGGTGAGGGGAAGGCGAGAGCCTGACGTGTGCCACAGAATCTTCCTTCCTTCAACCATGGAGAGGAAAATGGGATGTTANGCCGCAGGAACAGGCTGCCCGCAGCCGGGCTGTGGCAGCGACAACAAACAGGTGTGGTCGGGAGGGTGCCCGGTGAGTGCCGCACGCAGGTCACTGCTGCCGCCCCTTCGCCTGCTGAGCTCCGAAACCCCCGGTGGGAATCGCAGCCTGTGATTCCTGTCCTGGAAGCAGAGTGGTTTGGTGTTTGGACCAGCCATGCAGCGGGGGAGGAAGGAAGGAAGGATTTGTGGGCTCCCAACTTACATCAGGGTGGAAGTGGGATGAGCAATAGGGAGGTTGGTCTCCTCCCTCCCAGCACTGGTGTAAGCGCTCCTGGGAATGCACTGTGAAAGGTTAGAGGAGCCACGTTATGTCACCTCACTGATGTGCTGCTCCACATCTTTGATGATGGGGGAAGCTTAAGCTGCGTAGCACTGTGGTAGTGATGAGGAAATGTTCTGGAAACTGGATCTTTGTTGTTTTCTCTTTTTTTCTCCCACCATACTTCATCATTTCATTGAAGTTGGATGCTTCAATTTTTTAAACAATCCCTTCTTCAGACCCTTAGTCTTACTTTGCCATGGGACTATTTGCGGGGCTGAAGAGCTCCTACACATGGCACACGGGCAGCAGGTCCTGGCAGACACTTCACAACTGCTTGTTGTCACCAGAGATTTAAGATAGGAACACAAGTACATGAGGCAATGTTGGGTCCCATGGTAGAGGGAAATTTGGCAGCGGCGGCTACACACTGTTGTACTTGGATACTTCATTAATAGCTCACTCTGTCTTGTGGATTTTTTTGTGTTTAGGATGTATAAAGGTTAAGTGCCAAGCGCCAAAATGAGCGTGACTTCGTGGTTCTTGGTGAGCAGCGCTGGCATTCGCCATCGGCTCCCTCGGGAGATGATATTTGTTGGCAGAGATGACTGTGAACTGATGCTCCAGGTAACATGGCTTTCTTTTTATTTTATTTTTTTAAATCATTATTATTTCTCCTGAAGATGCAGTAGATGTGTATGTAATGCTGGGGATCTGTAGAGATGTTTGATGCTTTCTTCAAGTGACACCTTTTAAAAGGAACTTCCTCTTTTTATTCTGTGTCTGTGTTTCCTGTGAAGACTTCATGTTTGTGACAGAACAAGTGAGGTTTTCAAATTGCCATGTCATCAGATGGATAGGATCCGTAGTGGTGGGAGATTAATCAAATAGATTAACTGTCTTGATGCTACTAGAAGCAGTAAACAAAGACATACCATTCTGTCCTGATCTGTGATTATGCTGCTGATTTTTTTAGCTTTTAATACATGCGCTGTTTACATGTGATTTGAATGCAGGCAGGGTTTTTTGTTTACCTGCTTTTCCCTTGAAGTTGGATTAAATTATTTATGCTGGTATTTCTCACTTAGGTGTTTTCCTCGTGGTAAAAAATAGTGGTGTTTAGCAGAGGAAATCTGTTTTGGTGGAGTGTGTAGGCTGGTGACCTCTTCCCAAAGTAATTGTGTTACTTGGGCAAACTTGCAGCTTCTGTCAGTACTTTCCATACCAGCATGTGTCTCTGCTGGACCTAATCCAGCATGTCTGAAGTGTTGACTGTGGCCTGATGTTTGATAGCATAATGTAGTAGATGTCACTCCAGACTAATGGAACTGGAATCTTGCAAAGAGCTTTTGACAGGAGCAGTTTAGCTCAGGAATTTGTAGAATCTCAGAATTAAATTGGTGCCTCTGCTAGACTCATGCCATGAGTACTTAAATATGCAAAAAATGTTTGGTTGCACCTTCCTGTCCCCCTTTTTCCCCTTTGTGAAGGCAGCAAACGTTCCTGTTGGTGGCAAAATTAGGAAGCTGCCTGCACAATGGAGACTTCCTCCTCATAATTTCTACTGCTGACCTGATCACAGGTATGTCCTAAATGCTATGCTGATGATCTTCCTGAGGAGGCTGTGTTTGTAGTTGCTGCAGGGATTTTGTATGATATGTTAGTAGGTGGTCTGTTTATAGAGAGGTAGAAGTTCTTGTACAAGGTGTACTTGGTGGGCAAGGTGGTGTCTAGCTGTAATAAAATGTCAGTGTCCACAAAAGGAGAGCTTGTAGTGTTTGTGCTGCTCTGCCTGCTGGCAGTGAATGGCATGGCTGTGCTGCAGTGGTAGAGTCAGAAGCTCCTGCTCCACAGCAGATCATTTGTTTGGGTTCTACCATGAATCACACTATCTCTTATTTCATGTTTCTACATGTCTGGTTGGTCAAGCATGTAAAGGTGAGACATTAAAAATATCCTTGTATTCACTGTATGTCTGCATTTGGCTGCTCAGAAACCTGATTGCTTCATGTCTTCTCTCATGACTTGAAGGGAGAAAACACACAGTGGCGTTGGTTTCCAGAAACAGTCTTAGTTTTAGGCTGCCCATCTTAATAACTTGTGAAGGTACTTGGGGGTTTTGTTTTCCTTTTTACTGTCAGGTTTCAGTACTCTGACAATCATGTCTCAAACTGTGCACTCTAAAATAAAAGTACCCAAATATCAGTTATGCTTAAAATGCATAGCTTGTTTCTCTGGTTGCTTATGGGGTTAACTGGATGTTGTGGATTGTGAGCCACTCCATACCAACCAGAGTATTTCATGCTTCTTTGCAAGTCTGAGCTGGCTTCTCAGTGTTGCTTGTGGAGTACCCAACCTTGTGCCACTCTTCATTTGCCATGCACTTTTCTACAAGGTAAATGAGTTGAGATTCCTGAAAGAGCCAGGAATATCTGTGAAATTGTTACATCTGGGGACTCATAGGTGGTGGGTGGTATTAAAAGAGGTTTCCATTTATTTCACCAGAGTGAAGGCTCAGGATTGTCTGTAAAAGCCAGAAGCTTGTGTTCGTGGAGTGAGGTACATGTGACCCTTTATAAACATACTAGTCTTCTATCTGCAGTAATAAAGCTTTTTCTAGGCTCACGGGTAATGTCTTGTTTTGAACAGCACAGCACATTCTTTTCCTAACCATTTGCTTATGAAGGTGTTTTCCAGAGCTACCTGGGAATCCAAATGAGATGTTTGTAGTAAGACTGATAGCAGAAGAGAAACTGTGAACAGAGAGACTTGATATCCATGCAGAATTGTGTGTGAGCAGATGGAGGATGAGACCTAAAAATAGACTTTTTCCCTACTGTGTCTGTCCATGTCACAAAATCGTTGTGCAGACTGGCACAATCATTTGTCTTGGGGGAAGCTTAAGAAGCAGGGCAGTTATCAGAGCAGATGGACAGAGCTCTTGTGGCAGTTGTTTGCACCTTGTAGTATTTCGGTGGTACTGACCCTGAAACTGTATATTCACAGCACGGTTATTTTCCATATATATTTCAAGATACTGTCATTTAATCATTTAGAGTGCACAGCTGGGAACAGACTGGCAGTGACTAAGTGACCTGGTCAGTGTTTTTTCGTCTCTAAGGCTGTTACTGCTTATTGATTTCATTGTGATATGGTTTGTGGTTCCCTGTTGAGACCATGTTGAGTCCCTGTTGAGACACGGTGCTCAAACGTACAACACGGTGATAATCCTTGTTCTGGACACCTGCAGTCTTGCCTTTCTCATTTCCAAGGTATTGGATCTCTAAACAGCAAAAAATTATGGCTTTGTCACCAAACACTCAAGCTTTAGTTTTGTCTGGTTTTCTTATTTCATGATACAAGTAGTGGAGTTGCTTTCTGATTAACAGAGAGTCTTTAATCTTAAAATTAAGTAGGTCTGATAGTGTGGAAACATAATCTACCTTGATATCTTCTATACCAACTAAGAGGATTAGAAATATTTTAAATGTTTTTGCAGCCCTCTAAAGCTTCTAGTACAAGTAAATGCGAGATTTACATTGGGTTTGAATGTTAATGCATGGGTGAAAATGCCATGTAGTGTAGCTGTAGCTTGGCATGCAGTGTTGCTACCAGAGCCAAGGGCTCAATTCTGCCTTTTTCTAAGGAAAGTGCTTGATTTCTTTAACAGCCTCACTGGTTCCTTCACATAACAGTCAATAAACTGCAGGAGTGTGGAAATCTGGACCTTCACTAACTTGCATTGGTGTGGGTATTTAATGTGAATCTTGGGAGTGGTAGGAAGTAATGCTTGGAAAAGGTTTACTTTTCTTTTAAAATCAAAAATGAAAGAGTTTTTGGATTGTCTTGAAGACGATAATTTTTCCCTCCCCCAACATCCTTCTTGGGAGATCTTTGATTGCACCTGCCTGTCCTCCTTTTGCCCCTTTGTGAAGGTGGCAAAAAAAAAAAAGCTGCCATTTTTGTCAGCTTTGATCACTTGCTTAATGTGATGGGTACTCAGGGGACAAACATTTTGCAAACTCAGAAATTTCACTTAGCCATTAAAACATTCCCCTCTTCTCCTAAACAGAGCTTTTTATTTATTTTTTTTTTCTTTTTTGCTAAATGTAAATATTTAAGAGATTGGAAAGCAGGGTCATGATTTCCCTGTTTTCGTTTGAGAGTGATGTTGACTGGAAAGTTTGGGGAATAAAAATGTTTGACCAGTGCTCCCTTGAGTATTTCCCTGCTTTTAGAGTGATGCTCTGGGCATGTGATTGTCCTGTGCCAGGAGAGTTTGTACATGAGTGTGAGTTACAGCAGGGGTAGGTGCAGGCAACCATAGTGCTTTTTTTTAATGCCTTTTTCCTGTGTGCCTTTTGAGACAGCCTGACATTTCCTATCAGGAGACACTGTTTGCGGTTGCTTACAACTCTGCTAAACTTTGTAGCTGTTTGGGATGAGAGTTTTTTTCCAGGCGTCTGTTTTAGGCAGTGTGTTCTGGATGTGATCATTTATCTCCCTTCTTTGGTCTTAGCTGTAAGCACTCTGAGAAAAATGCTGTTTTCTTCATGTAAATTATTTTAAAGTCTTTATATTTAACCTTTTCTTTGAAGTTCTGGCATTGTAGTAGTTGGGGCAGTGAAGCTTTTCAGGAGTGAATGACTAGGCTGAAGGTGGTGGTTTGTTTTTTTTTCCCTAATCAATAATCTAAATGTGTTTGACCAAGTTCCAAAGCTTTGAATAAAACCTGGAGTTTGAATGTGGTCAGCAGGGACTTATTTGATACTATTATCTTAAGTAATTTCATTTGGGACTGAGGTTGACAAGGAGATTGAGTGGAGAAGTATCACAAGTTGGGCAAAGAGGAACTGGGTGCAGATATTCACAAGGCTGGGGTGTAGATGTAAGAGCAGCTGTGATAGATTAGATCAAGGTGCACCTAACCTGGCATCCTGACTCAGAGAGTGGTCAAAGCAGCTGTCGAGGAAAGGGCAAGGAGAAGCCAAGAGGGTAATGATACTTCCAGAGTGCTTGTTCAACCTCTTCACCTGTGTTTCAGGAAGCCAGAGGTCAGATCTTTGCATCTAGTGGTTGGATTTCTACTCTATAAAGCTTCACCAAGAGATGAAGATTTGGCCAAGCGAGGAAGTACAAGGATTGTGTTTGTGCAGAGTGCGAGGAGGAGCAGCAGGGCTTAGAAAAGTGGAGAGGGTGGTGCACATGAGGCAGAAGCTGCGCAGTGTGGGCTAAGAGGGCATTACAGGATGTGGCTGCTGAATAGCATTGCCCGTAGGCCTGAGATGGGTCAGGACTTGCTATTACTCTGGTGTCAGCAAAGAACTGTGAATGCTCCTAGCCAAGCATCTGTCACTGGTCCAGATGGGACTTCACATGCTGCTTATGATACTAATTAGTCAGTTCAAGTGGTAGGGCCTTGTGAGCTGAACGTACAAGTTCGTTCTTCTGGTGAATCACATAAAGGTAACAATACTGTGTTTTCCTCTTTTTAGCTTGCTTTGTTAAAAAGCCAGGGAATTACAAGCATTCTAGGCACTGAAGGAGTATTCTTACGGCTGCTAAGTCAAGTGTTTATGCCTGTGCAGAGCAGTTACAACACACTGGTGTGAAGGCTGCTGAAGGCTGCCTGTGTAATCCTGCCTCTGCCCCTGTGTACATAGGCATGAAGATGCAATCTGTTATTGTGTCGTTCCTGGATATTTTTCCCCGCAGGATCTGTTCTGTGTCTGGTATGCAGGGTGCACGGCATGCTCTACAAATATTAGAGTGCAAAGATGAACTCTGCCTGTGTGTGACATCTGGTCCAATTAAGGTTTCACTGACCTGATGTATCCTGCCTTCCTTGGGCCATACTTGATAATATGATGTCTCTCGTATGTTGTTTAGTAACTGCGTACATAAACAAGTGTGAATAGGTGTGGTGTAGGTTGTGTACAACATTATGCTGGGAAGAACCAACTTGGTAGAGGATCTTTTTCCTGGTCCTTCTAAGTGAATTCACTACAGTGCAGAAATCATAGCCCTCCACTGCTCATGTATTTCCAGCACTGGGAGCTCCCGTAAGAAGCCGAGGGGAATCTCTGCTGGTTTTTGTATCTGGACCTCCTTCCCCATGGAAGTGCAGGGTTGATGTGGGAAGCTGTAGCCGGGACACGGAGATGCCCCACCCATGCTGTTTTGCTGCAGTTATCTGGAGGGTGTGAACAAGCACCTAGGTTAGTCCCTGGGTGTTGGGAATTGCCTAAAGTAATTCTTTAGGTGTTAGAAAGGAAGTAAGTGTCTTACAGAAGGGAATGGATCTAGTCTTGGGAAGATGCTGCTTTTTGACAGGTAGTGTTTCCAGGTGAAACACGGCAGCTGTGGGAGGAAGGATGCACATCCTGTATTTCCAGGCGTAGAGTTGTTTTTTTGGCTCTTCCTTGTCCCATTGTGTTCTGTTAATGTGCAGTTGATGGAAGGAGGTTATGATGCCTGATAAGATGGTGTAGGAGGCTGGAGGCACAGCAGGACTGGCTGACCTTGGAGAGGAGTTCACTGCTGGAGGCACCATAGGGAGAGAGGTGATGGTGGCACTGGAGGCAGGTGGTTATTAGGATTGAGGGGGCTTCATGCAGCTGGAAAAGTGCTGGAAGCCTAGACTGCCAAGGGAGGGTTTGTCCCACTCTGGGGTGGGCAGAGAAAAAAGGGACCCTTCCTTGTATGAGATCCTGATCCAGGGAGTAGCAGCTCAGCTGCCCTATAAAAATTCAGGCTTCTGTCTCACCTAAAATGATGCTTTTCCTTGCCTCCTGGATGGCCACATAAAACAAAGGGGAAGCCAGTGTATCTGTGGGCAGCATGTTCTCTGCCTGCGGTCAGGATCCGACCCTGGGTCACTTAAACCAGTTCACTTTGGGAATGGGGGACCAGCAAGCAAAAACCCATTTTACCCCAAAATAACGGGTTAAGGTTTTATGGGAACCATGCCAGCCTCCAAATCCCCTTGCCAAGCTGTGGGGATTACAGTTTCATTTTCCTGGGGGATTTCTCTCTTTTATTCAGTGCCTTATTTTTTGCTTGAATAACTCAGGCCTTGGTTCAGCCACAGATCCGCAAAGCCCATGATCTTGGCTGCAGCAAAGCTGAAGGCAGGAGCCTCTGCAGCCTGGGAGCTGTAAAGTGAGTGAGCCCCAGGATGAGGTGGCTACACTTGCTGAAGAGATTTGTCTGCTTAGGCAGAGTCATTAGAAGCTGGCAGCACCTGCCCTTGGGAGCAATCAGGCTGCTACAGGGGTGGCACACTTGCAGCCAGCCTGAGGCAGGATGGAGCATTCACTGATATTCTGGAAAAGTACTGAAGGGGGCCAGTGTGCATGATGCTGTGAAATGTTTTGAGGTGAAAGAGGGAAACTCAGTGTACACATCTGTTGTTAAACGTTATCCAGCTTCTTACTTTTGGGGAGCAAAATTCACATCTCAGGCCAGATGCAAGGGTTTTTTTGGGGGGTTGGGGTTTTTTTTTTGTTTGGTTGTTGTTTTGGTTTTTTTAATTTCCTTTTGCCTGTCTCCTCTCTAAAGTGGTAGGTTTGTATTTCCTTACTGGGACACTTGTGCAGAGCACAGTACTGGCAGAAATGTAACCTGTTCACTATGGAAAGTATTTGAGCAACTGTTTTATTGCATGCTGCCACCAGAACGCTGCAGTTATTTTGTGCCAGAAATACACAGCAGACTGCAGTGAGGAACAGGGAAACTGCTCATGTTTGTTTATTTTATCTCCAATACCACGATGCCTCACGGCACTGGTAGGGCTGAGGTCCAAATCTCAACCCCAACCAGTACGTTTTCACCCATGGTAATTCTCCTGAGAAAAAAGTAGCATCTGTATCTACTTAGACAGCTGAGCTGCGTCTGCTCCCCGGCCCTGTGGGAAAGCGCAGGCTGTCTGGCTGTGTTTCTCCTCCTGCCTTCCTAACCAGGTCTTTTTTCTTTGTGGATTTTGCTTGGCGTCTCTGCAGCTCATGCTTTCATCCCGAGTGCCCTGTTCGGTGGATCCAACCCTTCACAAAGCACAAAGCTGTAGGGTATGTGCAGCACACGTAGCCAGTGTGATTTGTGCCTCTGTGGAGATGCCTGCAAGCTTACGAAGCTGATTTTGATGATGTGTGCAGTTTTGAGAATCACAAGAGAGCTGCGTGGTTGCACAGCTGATTGGAGACTGGTGATCCAAGGTATCAGTACCACTGTGGGACTGACAGACCCCCACGTACCATTCCTATGGTTTGGACTATCTGCTTAATATGATCTTGGAAGAAAGAAATGCTATGTATAGTGTATCTCCATCCTCAGTTATATACTGTGTGTGCATTTTGTCTACTAGGTATTTAAAACATGATGCATGGTAGATAGTATGACAGAAAAGCAACACAACCTTATATTAGGAAGTGATTTGAATGTCTGGAAATTCCAGCTGTGGATGAGGGCTGAGTGTAGTAACAAATCAGTGTCCATGTTTTCCCTGCAGAGAAGTGTAAGTGTTCTTAATCAGAAAAGCACATGTGTTTTCCTGAGAGTTGTTTTCATTTGATAACAGGTCCAGTGTTGGGACATGGTGAGAATGCTATGTTCTTCCTTTATTCTCACCCTTTTGCAGTGTAGCCTTGTTTCTTGCCTGCAGCTCGCCAGTGCTTAAGAGAATACCTCCCATCCTTGCCTTCTTTTCCCCTTCTCAGCCTTGTCTGAGGTGTTCCAGCTCCGATTTGGTTGTTTGGATCTCCTACCCGCAGCTCAGGACTGTTGCTCACCCCATCACAAGTGCTTCTCTGGTGAAACAGATTAACTGCAAGGATGTACTGGTTATTTTTTGCTTTTGATATCTGGATAGGCAGTTGAGGTTTCTTATTAGCACTTTACTGGAAATTCTGTAGGTTTTTTTTTTGTCTTGGACCCCTGCATCCTCTCCTGACAGATGGATCTTTTGTTGCCTTTTGTTGGTGGAGGTCGTGACTGATCATTAAGCAAGACTCAGTGTTTGGTGCACATGTGCATTTAAGCTTGGAAGTCCTCTTATATTAGTGATTCAGTCAACTTAATTGCAGTTTTTCAATTTATAGATGCCTAAATTCTTTACAGTTGCAGATGGCTGGGAGCTCTGCATCCATGGGCAGCTCTGTAATGTGTTGACTCAGGCTTTTTAAATCACTTTCTGTGATTCAGCGGGTCACTCCTTAGAAACCACTGGCCTGCTGGGCTGAAGTGACTTCTGCAGGGCTGTTCTTGGGCTCTTAGCTGTTAGCAGCATGGAAACTGGTTAGTCTCCTCTTGGGAAGTGGGATTGAGGCAGCCTGCTCCTCTCTGAGACAAAAGCACTGTCAGCAACTGGGTTGCTGCTGTCATTGCACACAAGAGCAGTTTATGTTAAATGTGACTGATGTTGAAATAAACCACACCTCAGTTCTCAAGTAAGAGTGACCTTTGGCAAGTCTGCATCAAAATAAATAAGGTGTGATTTTAGTTATTTTAAGCTGAGTTTCCTTGGAGACAGGCCTCTAGGAACTCCTGCTGCCAGTTCCTGTGATGTTTGCTAGCTTAACGTAAACAAAACTAAGAAAATTCCTCTCTTCTCCACAAAAGCATGAAATTTCACGTAAGTGGAATCAGCGTAACAGTTTGCCTTGTTCCTGATGTGCTCCTAAAGAGATGCTGAGAGGTTGTATGAAGACTGTAGGTCAGATTTTGCATGTTGTTTTGACTCCTTTTACCATGGGCTTTCTTGAACACAGCTGAAACTTCCTTGAAAAACAGGGTGGCATAAGTGGGTTCCTTTGGTGACCTCTTCCTGCATTTATGTAGGGGAATATCATGTTGCTAGAATACTTGTCTGCTGCCCTGAGATGACCCTCATCTGACTGGGGACCCTTGAGTGGCTGAAGTCAGCTGTTGTAGAGTACAGCAGACCAAAGGCTTACATCAGGGTCAGATGCAGGGCAAATTGAATTTTTCAGAGACAGGTGGTTCCCAAAAATAAACTTCTTTTTAAGTGACCTGTGATTCATTTAAAATCGGATACCAGATGAAATCTACTCCAATTTTTTGTCTGTGTTAACTTTTTGGGTGGAAACCTGTCTGTCGTTGGAATGGGGCTAAATGGTTTATTCTGCCTTTAGAATCTGTTAATCTTTAAATGAGCCTCCATAATGTGCTGTAAAAAGCTAAAGCAAACACTGCTGCACCAGTTAATCAACATTCCCTTGCATCTCATTGGGAGCAGTGATGTCCACAATTTTGAGTAAGAGGGCTCATAGGGAAGACGAACCACCTGTGCTGTGCAGGCAGTCCCCTGTGCATGGTTATCTTTGACTCCACTGGGATGAAGTATCATACATAAATCCCTATGGATAGGGAGAGGGGATGGTCTTCCCCCTCTACTTTGTAGAGTCCTCTACAAAGGTGTTTGAGGTGTGGTGAGTCCTCCAGGAGCCCTAGTCCAGGTGCCGTGCTCACACAGCCAAGTTGTTGTGGGGACAGACTCTGGGCTCCCATCCCTCCAAAGGGTGTGAGGGACTGTGTGACAGGTCAGGAAAAACCCCAGCTTGTGTAGCATCAGCTGCTGTGATGCCTCAGGCTGTGACTGGCGACTCTCCTGTCCTCAGGGTCATATGCTGAGGTGCAGGGCCTGGGCAACATCCTTCAACTATCCTTACGTGGACCATCCTTACCTCGCACTGCACACACCTGCCACAGACACTTGGGTCATTGAAAAATGGACTGAGGAGCAGCATGTGGTGTGAATAATAAGAGAGAAGCAGCAGCATCACACTGCAGATGCTTAAGACCTGCCCTGCCTTGAGGTCAGGGGTCAGACACCAAGTGCGGGGATGGCATGGAGGTGAGGGGTTTGTGTGTGCCCCTCCTGGGAGGGCATTGCTGTGTCTCGCTTCTCATGTTTAGTGCTCAGCATAGCAGGAGACACAGGTGGGGTGTCCCCAACCACATTGTCTCTGCTTGTCCCACCAGCTGTTGTTTGTGTCTTTGGTGCTGCGATTGCTGTCTGAGCAGCATCAGTTGGGCAGCAGACATGAAGTGCTTCCTTGTAAGTCCAGCAGCAGGTATATAACTGTATTAGTGCGGGAGCTGGAGGCATGGGGTCACTTGCTCCTCTTCTCACTGCCTCTGCTTGGGGTGTCGTGTCATGAATAGACTGAGAGACATCGCAAGGTGGAAGGGCAAGCTTCTGGCCAGGTATGTGCTTGCTTCCTGTTGGTACTTCAGGGTTATTCTGGAGGATGTGTCTCCTGGGCTGATGGATGCACTGCAGGGGAAGGAGGTGCCATTTCTCAGGTGTTGTGGTATTTCCAATGTGCTTGACATTGGCAGGGCCAGAAGAAATTCCTGCAAACAGTAGCAGTTTGTGTGAAAAAAGCCTCTTGCGTTTTCACCAAGGAATTCCCCAAAATAATCTTTGCCTCTGTATGCTTGCAAGAAGCCAGATAATGGCTTGCTGAGAGTGATGCTGTGGAAACCAGCGTGTCTATACTTGGCAAAAGGGAAGGATTTTTCGGCAAGAACTTGTTGGTTGGTGCCCAGGAAGATGAGGATTAGCTGACTTGGAGCCTGGCTGGTCTCCCTCCTCTGGTAGCATGCCCTCCCCTCCCCTGGCCTGAGATACCAGGGAGGTTTCAGTGCTCCATGTACGTGCTGTTGGAGTGACTGCTGGGTGTCAACTGCCTGGGGTCAACTGCAGCAAGGATTCAAGTTATGAGAGGCAGCAGGTCTAAATGCAGACAGTCTGGTGTCTTTATAGCTGTAACACACCATATTTCAAAATTATTCATAGACTTTGTTCTAGCACTTCTTCAGAAGTCTGACACAATGCCTGCTCAAGTGTCATACTCTGTTTTGAAGATAAGGTGCATTACTTGTGCATTGTGACAAAGCACAAGCAGTGGCACCAGATCACTGTCAAGTTCAGTGTTCTCAAACCCAGTTTACAATTTAAATTTTCCTGGAGTTGCTTTCTTTCTCATTCCAGGCTTACTAACCTCTCTCTAACTTGGAATGCATTCCAGAATTTAAATAGATTCCAGGACATAATCCTGGGAACAGTGTAAATTTTTGGGAATAAGTTTGGTTTTTAACTTAAGAAATTTTTTTTTCATTTGAAAAATAGGAAGAAATGGTCCCAAGTAGGATCCTCCCCTGTGATGAGGCCATTGGCTTCAGCATTGAAAAATGGAGCTCTAGTAGCTCATGCTGGCTCAGATCCTGGCCCCCAGGCTTTCAGTTTGACTGGTTTTGTTCAGAGTGTATTGATATAATTTATTGAAATTATGGCATAGTCTTGACAGCCTTCAGCGATTTTTTAAAAAACCTTTTCTTTCCTCTTCTCCATGCAAATAACGTATTGTCTTCAAACTCTGCAGACAACCATGGAAGTATTTACTGTTTATCCTTCAATTATTTATAGTAGTAAATAGTATTTAATCCTTCCTGCTTTCCCCCTCTGTCTCCCTACCCCATATCAAGTCAGTTTAATGTCTCAGTGTTGCTCTGATTAACAGTGTCTCTTATGCCTGACCGGTCTCACGCTCACTGTGCTTCCATTGCCAGTCCCGCAGTGTGGATAAGCAGCACGCTGTAATCAACTATGACAAGGAGAAGGATGAGCACTGGGTGAAGGATCTCGGGAGCTTAAACGGGGTAAGTACTAAACTTCCCATCTGGCAGGGGTGGCCTCGCTCTGTGCTGAGACTGCAAGCGCTCCTGCGCTCGCTGAACCCTGCTCTCAGACCCTTTTGGGTCACTGCAGCTGTTGGCATGAGTTAAGCCAAACGTGCATAATTATTTGCAAGGCCTGAGGTGGAGGTCATGTAGCATCTCGTCTTGGGAGGGCAAAGCTTTGGTGAATGTTGTGTTTCTTTCTCCCTTCCTCCTGATGTCCTTGCAGAACGCATCAGGGCTCACAAAATCATAAAGCCTCTTGCAAAAGGGGAGGAAATAAATTCAGTTTCATGTTGTTAACTTTAAACCGGTGGAGATTCTGGAACAGCTGTTCAGCATGAGCAGGGTGACCTTTTGGTGGTTTGATTGTCAGCACATGGAGTGATTTATGGGATGGTGAGAGATTTAATTTCGTTGGGGAGAAACTACTTAAAACCACCTCTTTTTTTAATAATAAAAATTGCTCTTTTGCTTGCCTTGAGCATGAAGACTGAGGAAAAATGTGAGCACAGAAGAGGCAACTGAGCCTGACTGAATCTTAACCCTTGCTCTGGTCCGACTCACGTGGTGGTGTTAGGCACCTGAGTTCTATGATATTTGAATACACCATTGCTGTTAAAAATGTCCTAGTGGCATAGCATACCTCTGTTTTGGCAGTTTCTTCATACAAGTGGAACTATTCCTCTGCTGGAACAGGCCTAAGCTAGATTCACATAATTGTCTTCCCAGTGGGGGTTTTATTGCAGCCATTGTTTTGGACTTAGAAACAGAAGCCCTCCACCATCACAACCACAAAACCACAAGACGAGCCCAGAAATTTGTACAAAAACAGTGGCTAAAGCAGCCCTCAACCATTCTGCCTCTTCTGGCATCTGAACACAGCAAGAATGAGTGCTAATCCTTCTCAGCCTAATAGCTGAAGGCACAGAGCCCTGCTGAAATGGGAATATTTCCAGTAACTGGTCTGGACTCTAGCTGGATCCCTGGTTCAAAACCTGTGGTATTTAACTCATGGTGGCAAAATAGCAGCTGAAGATTCTCCTTGCAAGGGAGGGGGAAGACTTGTGCCACTAATTATTTTCTATCTTCACATGCGAAAGCATATGAATTTACAACATTTTAATAGTAGATTTATGCTTAGAGTGGAGTAAAAGGAGTTACAGTGGTGCCTGTCTTCTGCAGCTGATTAAACACTTCTGTTGAAAAAGACTGTTGTGGCCAAACCAAATTTTGCCTGCAAGAAACATGTTTTAATTTGAAAACTGTCACAAAAACTTGTTTTCCACTCAAAAGAAATCACTTTTCAGGACCTTGATTTTAACTCCATTTTCAGAATTTCCTTTTATTTTGTATTTAACTTTGAGTAGTCAGCAATGCATTATTATATAGCTTTGCTGGATAATCTGGTTCATATTAATTGTCAAAGTATTTTGTATTGTTTTTATTATAATTTTATTATTGTTTTTATTATAATTATAATTGTTTTTATTCAGATAATTGTGCAGTCTCTATTCAGAAGTTTTTGTTTTTAAAGATAGCGTTTCTGTCTGCATTAAGCATTTTACTGAGGTTATTTTATCTGAAGTAACCATGGACAAATAGGTAACTATCACAATGGGTTCTTGCAGACTTTTGTTTTGAAGAAGATTCATCAAACAAGTATTTCTGTTCCAGATGTGACTGTTGTGGGTTTTTTAAATATTAAAAATTTTAATGCAAATTGGAATTCTGTGCCTTTTAACTAGCTTCACTGTTTGTATTCTGAAATTACAGGCCTGTTTCCCAGCTCTTCTGTAAATTGCCAGGAAACTGGGGGCTGTTGTCTGCCGAGGTTCTAGTTTCCTACTCTAGCATTTATTTTTCCTCTGTGGTTAATGCTAGGTCTTATCATGCATGTTTGGCTTGGCTGAGGTGAGAAGGCAGAAGAAAAAGACTGTGTTGCAGTCGTGAAAACATGTAAATTAATTTTCTAGCATAATTTTGTTTCCTCAGCTGCTTTTGCATTAATGGTATAAAGCCCCAGCAGCAGGTTCCTGGGCTGAGAGGGTGGGTGAATCCCACCTTTCCAAGCAGGGTAACTCCTGGTGTCTGAGTGCCTCAGATCCAATTGTGGGAGTGGCTAATCCCCATCAGCATCCTAGGGCTTCTTCAGTCCCTTCTTATTTTTATTTGGCTCGGGTCATTGCAAAAGTACATGGATTTGTTTGTGAAAAATGTCCACACATGCTTGATTTGATCCTTGGTTGGTCTGTGGGAATTGTTTCAAAGTGGGTCCCCTCAGAAAGCAGAGACATCAAAGACATTTATTCACAGCTGTGAAATACATTTCTTGCACCTTTAGAAAGGTGTTAGTTTCTCTTGGCCTCAACTGCCTGGGGCATGGGAAAAAGGAATGTGTGAATTTTTAGCACAAATGGTTTGGTTATCTTGGACAGTGTGGCCTCAGGTGTCATGGTGATGCAGCTGCAAATTTTCTTCCTGTTTCCCTGTGCATTTTCATTTCCCCTTCCTCTGTGATAGGCTTTGCTTGTTAAATGATCAGGCCTTGGGGCTGACACCAGTCTTGTTTGCCATCCAGCAGGAAGCTGATTCCTAGCTCAGTAATTAAGAGCATGAGTTGCAGCCATTTGCTGGTTGAAATGGGTGTAGGAGAGCCAAGAGCATTTGAAGTTCCTCACTTCAGGCACCTCATTTACCTGTTCAAGTCGGGGACTGAAATTGCATTTGCAGTTGGTGCAAAGGTAAATCTCCCTAGAGGTCCCTTCACAGCATCTTGCTTTGAAGCATAATTGGGGTGCTCTGGCTTGCCCATGGGAGCTATTTGCTGGTGTTGATTTTTCCAGGGAACTTAGCTCCTAGCTCCTGCCTTGGTGCTGGCACACCCCGAGTATGTGCAGTGCCATCGGCAGACGGACATGAGTGCCCTCCAGGAGCACCATCCCTCTGAGATCCATCACCCTGATACCCTCAGTCAAAACCCATTCCTGTGCTTCTCTCCTGCAGACATTTGTCAATGATGTGAGGATTCCTGACCAGAAGTACATCACCCTGAAACTGAATGATGTCATTCGCTTTGGCTATGATATCCTTTCTGAAGAGCATTTGGACTCAGGCTTTGTTTGGGTTTTGTGCTGTTTGCTGAATGAAGAGGTACCAGGGCTAATTGTGACTGCTGAGTAAGGCATTTGTTTTGTGTCTTGGAGCCTTTGGTTGGATCATAAGCTTGTGTTTCTCCACCATGAACCTGATTCAGAGCACATTAATCATGGTGCCTACTTTTTCATTGGACTTTGGATCAGGCCCTGCACTGGCAGTAGTGACTGTGGAGGTGCCTCTTCAGCCTCCTCCTAAGGAAGGGTTGCATTTTTTTCTTTTTATTTGGGTGGCAACTGTAGTTGATACCAGCCAGGAGCAAGCATAGTTCATATGTTTTTGTATGAACTAACATCTTTCTATGTTTTTTCATTCAACTTGCATTGTTTTGTTAGTCATTTCACCCAGATGCTTTCTTTCAGACAATTTTCAGGCCTTCAGCCTTCAACATTTAGCTGTTGAGCTTGTGGCCAGACCCTTGACTCTGTATTGATTAAAGTTTGCCTGTGCAAATTGCTTCTGCCACAAAATGCAAGAGTAAATCTCTCTTCAGCAATAGCACATTTCACCTCTAGCAGGGGAAGCTAGGTTGCAGTTACTGGTTTATTTACAGACCACAAATCCTGCTGGTGTCTGCTAAAACACCTTTGCTTTCATCCCTTTCCTTTCTTATCCTGATGTGACTATGACTGGCTATAAAATGTTGGCATGCCTTTCTGAGCCTGCAGAGCAATAGTGGTAAGTACAGGCTCCTGTTGCTGTCTTTTCATGTAATCTAATACTTTTTTCACTTTTTGTTAGTTGCTTCTATCTGCCAAACTTTGCCCACTCAAGCTGAATTTAGAAGTAGCAAGTGTCTTCTCCAGGTTTTTATTTTCTTTTCTGGGGAAATGTCAGTTAAAACAGTCCAGACATTTCTGAGAATAGAGGCAGAGACTAAGTGTTACCATTTGGTGGGGGGAAATGTTTGGCTGGAAAACTCTTGTGCGTCCTTGACCCTAAGGCCACATTCTTCTGCCTTTTGCTGTCCCCATGATAATCTGTTGGTGCTTGGCTGTGCTTTAGCCCTCAAAATATTCCAAACCTTGAACCTTCCTGGTTTTCCAGGGAACTGGGTACTTCAGCTCTCAGCAGTGACAGTGCAGGAACATTCACTGTTGCAACCAGGATTGCTTAAACTTGTGTATACCATTCTGGATCTGCAGAAAGAGAGGGTTTTCTGGGCCATACTTCAGGTCTTGGTGTCATCTGGGATCCTGTCATTAAACGTGGTGTCTTGCTGCACATATGATGAAATCTGTTGCAGTCCCATAAGCAATCTCAGTTGTAGCTTTTCTTAACTTTGCAATTTTTTTTTATTTTTTTTAATGTAGCTGCTTATGTCTGTTCTGGTCTCTTGATGTGTGGGGAAATGCACAAAAGACTTGATGTGAAAAATCAGTGCCTGGAGCATGGGTGGGTTTTAATGGCTGTGATACAGGTTTAAACTTTTGATAGAAAGCAACTCTCAGCAATGAGCAGCTGAGTTAAGTATTTAGTCCTACAGCCCTTACATGGATATTCAAGTGAAATAAATGATTACACTTATGAGTTGTAGAATTTATTGTCCTCAACAGGAAAATTTTTAAGCATGTGGGTTTTAGGGTAATCTTTGTACTATGTACTATAGCTATGGCAGCTATAATGTCTTCCTCTGCTTTGCTGCTTTGGTGCCATTCTGTTTAGCAGAGTTTTCTGTGCACACTGCAGTCAGCTTGGTGTGGATGGCAGCATCTCCTGAGGTCTCCAAGTCAGCTGTGTCCCATTGCTCGAGAGCATTTCTCTTTTCCATTTACAGTTTCACTTACAGGCTGTGCAGAGTTTCCCTGCTAGGCCAGTATCACTTGGTTTATTTTTAGTCTAACATTTTCCATCTTTCCTTTTTCCTCCTCTTTGCTTTCTGCTGATTGGGTTGTTCATGATGACATTCCAGATGCTAGCTTTTTTTTTTTTTTTTTTTTTTAATACAGTGTTGCTGAGGATTATTGCCAGGGCTCAACCATGTGAATGCTTCTCTTCCTAAGAGGTCACAGCAGCACATGACCTGATTTACTTTTTATCTATAAAACTGCAGTGACTGAAAGGCCTTGTCAGGGCAAAGAGAGCATCACAGCCCCAAACATTTGGGCAAGTAGCTGAACTCTGCTGCTCCCTTACCCAGAGTGTGACACTGGCCCATCTTGACTAGGATACTGAGTGGTCTGCTTTAAGCTGCCAGCCAGGTGCAGAGGAGCAGTGTGTGAGCTGAGCTGGGGCTCTGGTTGCTCCCCCAAGCTTCTCCTAATCAGGTCCCCATGTCTGCTGTCCCTCTGTTGTTGTGGGTCTGGCCAGCAAACATGATTGCACACTGTGTCACAAACTGTGCACGACAAAGACTGTGCTGGGCTGCAGCACAACTTTTACTACCCTGCATATTTTAAGATTTTCTGGTTTTGTGACTAAATGCTAGATTTCTCTGTCCATGCAATTCCTTTCTCTTTCCCTTAACAAGTTCTGTACATCCGAACATGTATGTCCTGGAACAAATTCAGCACAAAGTCCCAGAAGAAGCATTAAAGGTAAGAGTGTCTGGGTGTGGTATATATATATATATTTTTTTTTTTTCTTAATTTAAGTAGTCTAGTGATTGTCAAGCAGAGTGAAACATTAAAATACTCTTGATGGCAGTGAAATGTTTCAAAATGTGAAACTCTCCTTGGATTTGGACTTAATAAAATCCTCCTTAGAGGAGAGATACATTTCCCAGTTATCTCAATTCTGATCTCTCCTATCCCTGTGCTAACATGTAGATGAAGTTATTTTTCATGACTGCCAAAAAAAAAAAGGTTACTTAAAGCTGTAACATGTTAAAGAACAACCATCAGGGGAACTTGTGGGTGAAGCACAGCAGAACTTACTCCCTCCCAGAAGTGGAGCACAGATGTCTTTTCTGAGCATGGTGACTTAGGCCAGCTCCACTACACCTCCTCCATCAGGCTGAAGTTTGCTTAATTTATTCATGTGCACCATCTCATTTTTGCCTTCAAGCTCCCAATTTTTACTTACTGAGCAGTTAATCCTCTTACGGGTGAGGTGTTCTTTAAAAACTGTTCAGTAGCAGGTAAGAAATATTCAAGCATCCTCTTATCTAAGGCAGAAAAGCAACCCCCTATAGGCAAGAAAGCTGTAATGTTCAGCTGTGGGACTGGGCAATCTGTGCCATGCATTGGCTCTTGGCTAGCAGATACTGCCTTCTTAGCTTGGGTTCCGTGTTGATGACTTGGTGAGGATGGGAAATCTAACAGCTAGAGTTGGGCAAATGATTCATTGAACTTACTCAGGGATAATCTGGATGGATTCACCCTTCTGTTAATTTACTTGTAATAAACTAACTTCTAAATAGCTCATTTACTGTGTTAATATGGAACCTGTTTTAAGGTAGAATCACTTTCCTGGCTGGAGAGAGGGTTTGGAAAAAATAATTAAAATAGATTCCGGTTGCCTCTGCTGAAAAAGAGAGATAATGCAGATGAGTGCCCTGAAATAATTCATAATGTTCCTTTAAGAACAAAGGGGATTTCAGGATTTGAATCCTGAATGGAAAATGGCCTGAGTTCTGCTTCTTCTCAGCTTATTCTTTAAAGGATTTTCTGATTAGTTATTTTGCAGAGCTAAGTCACAGTGACCTTCTCATGTACTAGAATTGTCACTTAATGGCTTCCAAATGGGGTATTTCTGCTGTGCTGTAGCTTCTACTCAGGTGTGCATGCTTTCTGTCAAAAGACACAGCTGTAGTACAGCCTTTAGGTTTTGTGTTGGTGGGGAAGTGGGGTTCACTGCTGCTTGTGTCTCTGCAGCATGAGAAGTACACCAGCCAACTCCAGATGAATTACAAAGGCACAGCCATGAAGAGGGCGGAGCAGCCCATGGAGCACGGTGTCTACACAGAGTCCCCACAAGCAAAGCTGGAGAAAGGAGAGAGGAAAGCAATTACAGGTACCTGCTTTGAAACCAGTTAATCAGGATTCTGAACTAAATGCAGCTTGAGCCCTGTGCTGGGTGATGATTCTGACAATAGAGTCTTGTGGGTTGCATTTGGGAACAGTTCTGGAAGGATCATCTTTCTAAATCCCTGGAGTATTCCAGACTCTTGGTTTTTGGAGATTCAGCCTCCAAAAAAAGTCAGCTGATGTGATGGCTCCTACATGCCTTGTCGCTGTGTGTGTTCTGGAAAACCTGTGTGCTGAGCAGGTTTGGTAAGTTCTCTGGCACTTGTCTGGTCTATTTTTAATTTCTTAATCGTGAGCTGGTGTTTGAACAGAGAGGGTGACTCAGAGTAGAAAATGTATGGCTGCTGTGGCGTGGTGCTGGCAGGCAGGCAAAGAAGCAGCAAGCCTTTCTTTCACAAGCCTTGGATGGTTTTAAATGGCTGTATTTCCTAATGTGCCAATATGTGGCATTGAAACCGACTGCCAAACTGGGAGATGTTTGCTTCAGGTTCACTGTTCCCCAGCTTCAGACCTTTTCTATTATAGAAATTCCTTCTGTTCCCCATTTTGTTACCAATTGCTGCCTTCCTTTAAAGACCCTTTGTCAAACTTGGTTCTTCCATGTTCCCCATTATGGTTTGCCAGGACCTCCCTAGCAGTCTTGTCTCACGCATCTCACCCAAATTCCTGCTTCCTGTGTGTACTGTCCTGATGGGTCTCTCCCTAGTTTTGCTTAGATATCAGTTCATGGATTTCTGGGGCTTGCTGGTGCAGGAGAGGAACAAATATGGTTTTAAAGCATACTGGTAACATGATTGGTAGTGGTGGTCTTGTTGCTCCAGGATGGCAGAGCAATTGGAAAGCTTTAGGGTTTAACATGGAGAGTTGCCTGCTCTCTGTTGGAAGATGAATCAGGGAGGTGAATGGAGGGAAGGGGATGGACAGGTAAAATAGTGAGGTAAACCATCTTTGGTAAACCCTTTGGTGATATTACCTAGAGACAGGTAGATCAGCTTTCTAGAAAAATGTACAGCTTTGGGTAAATCTGTTAACGTTTCATGATAACTAATTGGTGTGGGTTGATTGACCTTAATCTCCCATGTATTGTCCATAGGAAAACATAGTGCACTAAAACACTGTAATGTTCCTCCTTGGTCTCCTTGCTGTCTCCAGCTGTGTGTGGAAGCACATGCACCCGTGTGCCTGACTCCTATATTTTGCACCAGAAAACCTTTCTTTGTGTTGCTTTGGCTGTGTCTATGTGGCTGTGTTTGGGACTGAGCCTGACAAGCGTGAGTTTAAAGGGATGGAATTGTGGATGATTAGGTTTGACATGGGGAAGGGTGAGAAGAGATGAACCCCACTGGGGGAAGAGCTCTCCAGCTGCCTTTCAAGGGGCAGGAGGTTCTTGGAAAGCATTACCATAACTGGAACCACTTTGTGTTTGCTGCTGCGTGGTTCCATGTTTCTGTGGAAAAAAGCCCTCCGGATTTTATTCTTGCCACCTTCCAAAATACACTCTTGTTGATTTTAACCTACATAGTGTAAGCAGTTGATATTTGGAACACCTCCAAAGCCAGGACGTTGAGTGACTCTTCAGCAAGGTGACCCGTTTCTCTAGCCTGTGATTTGCAGACCTGCATTATGTTTCTGTCATCTTTAGTGAGCACAGACCAGAGGTCTAAGGCAAAATGGGCTCTGTTCTTACTGGGGACGAGCCCTGAAGTATGTCACATGTGCTGGGACTGATGGGCAGAGCTAAAAAAATCCGTAAAGTGCTGCTAACCTCACTGAACGGTAGAGGAAATCAGGACTTTTTGTTTGAAATATTTTGCTGGATTGGACTGAAGCCTGTGGAAACAAGAGAGGGAGCATGAGCATTAAATCAGTACCTTGCGCTCCCAAAAGCATGTGTCATGTGAGCAGAATGATGAGCGGATCCCTTTCTCATCTTCGATGTGACTAATTCACCTTGTCCTCAGCTGCACGCCTGCACCGTTTCTCCTCGGCAGCTGGGAGGAGTGGCAGAAATTTGAAATGATTAGTGAAAAGAAGAATGTAGGGTTCTTAAGGGGAGTGGGCTTTCTTAGTGGCAGCAGAAAGAGGCTTTAGGGAAAGAACTGTTTCGCTAAGCCTGTAGGTATTTAGGAATTTGCATTGACTAATTAAAGCAAGTTCTGGGCTGACAAAAGCCTTTAGAGGGATCGGTTCCCAGGGCCCGGGTGGAAGACAGGCAACGGGAATGCAGGCATTCAGGGGAGAGGTTTAACAAAACAATGTGAACAATTAGAGCTGCTTAAAAATGGGAGGAGGTGAGGGGCTGAGGGTGAAGGGATCCAGGGCAGTGAATGGGAAACAGTCAATTTAGTCTTTATGCTGTTGAAGTTGCAGCTTTTGGGTGTATGTTGCCTATAAGTAGAAAATCATCAGTCTGAGAAATGTTTGAAGCAAGGAGCTTGGTTAATCCCATGAATTGGAGATGGATATGAATAAGTGTCCACAGTTTGGCTAGTTAATGCTAAAAGTAGCCATTAGCTCTCATATCTAAAGCCTTAAGTGATCAGGAAGCCAGGTAGAGCCTTGATCTGAGGAGATTTCAAGATGGTCACAATCCCTGTTCCCATCTGTTGCTACCTGAGTTGAGGTACTTGTTAAGATAAGCTACTTTGTGGTCTTCTGTTCTCAGCACATAGTTAATCCTCAGGTTGATCTTAGTTTTTTGTTTTTTCAAAGCTGCCACAGCCTGATGGGACTAGGTAATCCCGAATCTGTTCACTAACCTCTGAGTAACTGCTGCAGGCCTGAGTTTCCAGGGGTGGATGCTGCTTGCAGCGTCCACATGAAATGGGCATCATCACTTACAGGAGTAGGACCAGTTGCAGGAGCTTCTCCTGGGATCTGTGAAATAGGTTGGCTCACCAGGATAGCGTCCCTGTCATTAGTAAGTCTTCCCAACAGAGTGGACGACTTGAAAGGCTTGCTGATGTCCAGGGCTGAGGTCAGCAGACAGCGAGGATGGAAGCAGTGGGAGCTGTGCCCAGTTGTGAAGTGGTTTCCATGGTCTTTGGCTGCTTTCCCCATGAGATCATGGCAATAGCTATTTAGACACACAGCTCTGCCCTAGCCTTTAATTTAAGGGAGTGGTGTTGTATCTGCTTTTTTGCCTGAACTAGAGTGGTGGTAACTGCAGCATTTTTAAGGTTTGACCATGTAATTGATACAAATAAATTCGTGATTATCAGCCTGATTTGAAAGTCCCTGGGATCTGTGTATGTTCACAGCAGGTATAAAAGACCAGGGCTTAGATTAGCCATGCACCTATGAAATAAATAGTGTGGCAAAGAGTCAGAGAATTGCTTTATGATTATTCCTACTAGGTCTGAATTCTCTACTTTTGGAGAGGAGTTAAAAAGCAGAGATGTAAGGAATTAATTTTAAAATGTTGTAGCTAGATCATCTTTTTTTTCCTTAAGGCCTCTGCTGTAAGAAGCCTGCTCCTCATCTTCCGGAGATGGACATCATTGTTATTAATAATGGATCAAAAACAGTTTGACTTAAAGCAAGCTTGATTTCTCATGCTTTTGTTATGACTTAAAGTAGAGAGCTTCAAAGCTGTGTGTGCTTCTGTGAGCAGAGAGATTTGCTGTTGCTGACTGTCTCTCTCTCACGATGGTGTGAAGATTTGGGCAAAGCACAGCCCTCAGTCCTGTCCTGGCCACAGGGGACACCTTCAAGGTGTCCCTTTGTTTAGTAGGAGCTGTGTGCTTGTCTAAAAGCTCTTCTTTCTGCTTGATGATGGAAAGCAGGTTTAACACAGTATTTCTCCTTTGCCTTTCACCACCCGGGCTATATTTTTGGTTGTGCCCTTGTGTTCTGAGCAATTCACTTCTCCATAAATACATCCTTTGTATGGACATGTCTCATTCTCTCTTTTGGTGCCTCTCCTTCAGATGGTCAATAGTTCTGTATTAATTTAACAGGCCATGTTTTTGTCAGGCTGTTAAGCAAATGGACTTCCCTTATTCTGTGCTAAAACAGCCTTCATTTTTCCTTTTGAGTGACTGCCCCAAAGACTGAAATCCAGGAGCCGAGCATGTGTATGTCAGTGGTCTTTCCTGTATTACACCATCACTGGTAGCTCAGTTTTTATTGGGCTGAATGCTTGTGCTGACCTCAATTCAGTTATCTAAAAGGATGGTTTTCGGGCTGCCTGCCTGAATTGATGAGCCAAGAAATATGTCTAAATGAATTGGCACCATCTGGGCAGCCTGGCACGCAGTGGAGAGAGGTGGTAACGAGCTGCCATCAATTGGAGGAAGTCTCATGTCATTAAAATGACTGAGCAGTTCATTTTCATTGGTGTTCCTCCCTTCACTGCTGACTCGAGCAAGCCCCAAATTTCTCTCTTCTCACAAGAGCATCCATCTTACATTAAAAGAGAACAGACAGGAGGTGGCTTCAGGGTGCTTTGCATGTCTCAGGACACAGGCAGACATGCTGCTCTGGATGCTGCAAGTTCAGGTTGAGATTGCTACCCAAAATGGATCCCAGCTGGTGAAGAGCAAAGCCCGCTGGCACAACTGCATGTGTAGCTGCTCCCTGGCCCACTTCTGTCACAGCCATCTGTTTTAGTTGCCTTCCCATCGTGATTTTTTTTTCCCTCTCCCCTTCTTCTACAATATTGTTGCATTAGAGCTGGAGCTGGGAGAGGTGTCAGTTGTGCTGGCAAATTAGAAGGGACAGAAGCTTCTGACATGATCAGGGCAGCAAATTCATGTGGCTCTTTGTGCTGGTTTTGGCTGGGGTAGAGTTAATTTTCTTCACAGTGGCTGGTATGGAGCTGTGTTTTGGATTTTTGCTGAACACAGAGTTGTTAATATAGAGATGTTTTTGTTATTGCTGAGCAGGGCTTACACAGAGCCAAGGCCTTTTCTGCTTTCCATGCTGCTGCACTGGCGAGGAGACTGGGGCTGCATGGGAGGCTGGGAGGAGACACAGCCAGGACAGGTGACCCAAACTGACCAAAGGGATATTCCAGACCATATTACATGCTCAGTATATAGGGGGAAGAAGGAGGAAGTGAGAGGGGATGTTTGGAGTGATGGTGTTTGTCTTCCCAAGTCACTATTATGTGTAATGGAGTCCCCATTTCCTGGAGATGGCTGAACACCTGCCTTCCTGTGGAAAGTGGTGAATGAGTTCCTTGTCAGCTTTGCTTCTGTGCATGGTTTTTGCTTTACTTATTAAACTGTCTTTATCTCAACCCATGAGTTTTCTACCTTTTACCCTTCTGATTCTTCCCCTGATCCTGCTGGTGGGGAAGTGAGTGAGTGGCTGTGTGGGGTTTGGCTGCTGGCTGGAGTTAAACCACAGCACTCTTCTGAAGTCAGAGAAATCTGGCTCAGGATTTGGCTGGTTACAGCAGTAGCCAAGAATGACAGTGATTGTGTCACTTGACAATGTTATTCAAAATGCAAATTAATATGAATGCTCAGTGGAAACATTAATTGCTCTTAAAATATTGAAACTGTCCCCAAATAGCAAGATACTGACTCTTCAGCTTTCCATCTGTGCTTTTTGCAGTTCTAAAATGAAGTTCCAGTGTATTGTGGAGGCTGGGAGAGGAAAGGAATGAGATCCCCTCCACACAAATGTGCAGTTTTGTCACAGATGCTGTAACAGGCATTGCAGGTGAGGCCATGTGAGCTCTGTGTCATGGGGCATGAGGAGCCTTGTGCTGCTGTGCAGTGAATGCAGTGCAATGTCTCCCACCCTGATGGCCCCAGATCTCTGCACTCTGGCCAACCTGATGCACTCTTTTCAGGCGTTCCTACACCTGCCCCTGGGGTTTTGACTTTGTGCTGTCTTTTGTCAGAGGGGCAGTTAGGGGAATTTCCAAGTACCTGCTAGGGCCCAAGGAAATTTGAGACAGCAGAGGAGTTGGCTCATTATTCTTTATAAATCCTTTTTTTTCCCCCTTCAGCTTCAATTGCAATCCCAAAGTTTCTCATCAACAGAAAAGGTCTGACCAGAAGTCTGACTTACTCCCCTAGCTACCTTTTCCCTGTAGTAGAAAAGCTCCTGGGGGACAAAGGCAAAAGCTCCTGTTTGTACACAGATGGGACACAGATCTTGGAGCAGTTTCTGGGAAGACATCTGTCCTGCAGGATGGGTGTGAGCTCTCTTAACTCACTTCTGCCCCTCTGGGCACAAAATTGCCTTGGAATAGATCACTGGCATCTTCTAGACTAGGGGGCCTTTGGTATCCCTTTGGGGCTGGGATGTGCTGGAGAGATGAGCTGTGATGAGGCAACTCCTTCCAGGATACAAGCAGTAACAGCACCTATCCTTGGGAAAGATGCTGCTTGTGCAACAGTTGAGTGCAGGTGGTCTTTGCATTTCATCTCTAGGGTAGTTGATCCCTTTAGGCACAGATTACCTCAGACATAACTGGCTTTTGCTAATGGATTTGTGTTAAAGTGTTGATCTCCCTCCCCTGGCTTCCCCCAGATAGGTGCTTCTTGGCCATCAACCCTAAGATCTGTACCGCAAGTCAGAGAGTAGTAATCCCTTGTGTGCCCAAAAGAAGTGCCTGACATTGGTGAAGGAGATCCTGCATGGATGGGGTGGGGTCTAGTGGGCAAGTTACAGCATGAAAAGAGGATTGTAGGTTTCTTCTGGGCTATGTGACAGAAGCTCTCAGCCTAGCAGAAACCAAACCCTACACTGGAGTGACTCTGTTCACTGACAACCTTGTGAATAGGTTTTTGTATTTCCCCCCCGCTCCCATGAGTGGTTTAACCTTCATCAGTTATGAAACGTATTGCTTGGCAATTCCAATTTATCATGGTGAGAAATGCTTCCTCCTTTGAACTTTCAAAGGCCGCCTACATAATAGGAACATGGTTTATCTTCTACGCACCCACGGCAGGGAGGAGAGTAATACTTTCAGCCTCTCTTGATCCTCAGTGTGAAAGGAGGCTGCATGGTTAACTTTGAAACACAAAGAAGGTCTCTTGAAAAGGGCCTTGTGGGCTGCATCTGTAAAGCAAGATTTTTGCCTGTGGACTGTCAATGTATGAGCTTATATATTTGGAATGATTCTAGAACAAAAATATCTGAAGTAGTGGCCACTGGGTCTGTGTAGCTTTAGAAACAGCAACATAAAATCAGGCTTGTTTTTTAATTTGAGTTATTTAATTCCCCTTCCTCTCATGACTTCCCTTATGCTAATGATTGCTTTCTGTCATGTCCCTATTAAAACAGGGAATGCAAAATTGCAGGACTGTTTGAGAGCTGCTTTGCACAGAGCAGTGTGTGGTTTGAAAACCACAAGCCGAGCAGCAGCTGGCAGTAGAAGCCCAGCTATGGCTCTGGAGCTGGAGCCAGTGTTTAAGACGTGGCCAGTTATGGCTGCTATGAGCAGAGGCAGAAGCAGCCTAACAAAGCTGGATCTCAACCTCAGCCCCTGACCTATCCTGGTGTCACCTCGTGATGAAAGAACGAAAGTTGTTTTATTTGCTTCTCTTAAACTGTGAAAAAAACTGGTATTAACTGTACCACAGGCAAATTGGGTGTATTCTTTTTGCTTGTTGCATAAACAGCAGCAGCCCAAGGCAGTGCCAAAGCACAATCTTGTTTTGTGGGATACAAAACGAGAAGCAGTGGATCAGCTCCACTGAGTTGGGTGCCAGCTGTTGCAGTGAAGCCCTGATCTTTCAGTGAGTGCTCACGGAGCAGAGAAATAATGTAAGCCTGGCTCTTCTAGATGAAATTCTCTGTGAGAAAAACCTCTGTCCCACAATGACTTTGGAACTCATTTGGTTTATTATAAGCTTTAGAGAGCAAGAGTTTGCTACTTCTTTATGAACGTGTAAGGAGATGGCTTTCTCATTTTTCGTGAGTTTGTAATGCTTTGAACATTTCCTGTTGGGGAATATGTGTTACTTAGAGTGGGAGTGGTAAGTAGTGGAAAAATCCCTAGCCAGGGCACATCCAAGGACATGGTGGGGCAAAAAAAAAGTAGAGCTAAAGTCTTCCCAATTAAGGTGAGGAAAAAAGTCAAATTTTCACCTGAATTGCAGGTGAGTTGAAGATAGTTTTGCAGTTAGTGTTTTGTAGCCTGTCCTGTCAAGTCTTCTCCTTCATGAGAATAATAAAGCTAGAAAGGGACAAAAGCCAGTATCTGGGAAACAAAGCTATGAAAGACAAGGAAGGGAGGTGGAGTTAGTATCTTGCAATAGAATGTAGAAAGGAAAAAAGGGTGAAACGAAGTAAAGCCTGAACATATTATTATGTATAATTAGCTGTTGTTATAACCATGGTGTAACAGGTTCATGGTCTCATCTGGCCCTGATGCTATTCCTCTTTTGGCATGTGGTTGAACCTGGTAAATTGGTATTTTCTGTGTTAAAGTATTTGCTTATATTCTTCCTAGAAACGAATACTTACCGCACCCCTCTCTATGGGCAGCCCTCCTGGTGGGGGGAAGATGATGCAAATAACAAGGAGGAGAGAAGACAAGAGGAACATTACTCAGGTAATGGAGGTGATGTGGGGTGGGAGAAGATAGGGGATACAAAATTTTGGTGCACTTTTGATATTTACTGTGTGAAGCCATCCTGTTTCAAGACTTTGAATTACCACTTCTTTTTTGTGCTTGTATTTGCACATTCTTGTGTGTAGATTGCTGCTGCTGAAACTGGAATAAGGGAGAATTAAAATGGTTTCGCTGAAATATTTGACCATTAGAAACAGCAGTTTTAGAGTAAATAACTGATCTTGTATGAGAACTAGTTATATGGCAATGCTGTATCTGTTTCTCACCTCATCATCCTTGGGAGCCATTTAGTCTTAACACTTCTGTTGACAATCTGTGTGTGTGGAAGAGGTATCTTGTTTTCACTTGTGCAGTATACCTGATGTTTCTATCAAGCATGTGCTCTACTTACTGCACAAAGAAGTGTTTTATTTCAGTGCACACACAGTGTATCTGTTCTCTAGGAGAGAGGGGTTGCAATTAGTAGCCTTTTCAAGAAGTTGAAACAAATGAGTTGAGTAATACTGAGAAAATATGATTTTATCTTTTTTTTTTCCCCCTATTTTGTAGAAAGATCAAAAGAGATAACGCAACATGAAGAGGAACTGAATGGGAATATTTCTACTTATAGAGATGCCCAAGAGCAATCTGTATTTGCCTTCCGGAGAGAGCCAAGTTATTTCGAGATTCCAACTAAAGAATTTCAGCAGCCATCAAAGTCTCCAGAAACACAGGTCCATGAGATCCCAACGAAGGATGTTGATGCTGTGGTAGCCCCTGTTGTACAGAGTCATGCCTCTTTCACCATTGAATTTGATGATGGTACCCCTGGTAAAATAAAGATAAAAGACCACGTAACTAAATTTTCGCTCAGGCAGAGAAGACCCTACAGTAAGGAACCAGCTCATACAGAAGTGATGTCAGCGGAGAGCAAAGTGGCTGACTGGCTTGTCCAGAATGACCCAAGCCTGATGAGAAGGCAGTCTGCAGGAGATGATGTTTACAGTACCAAGAGTGACCTGCCAATTCATGTAAGGACACTTAAAGGTGAGTGAATGTCTTGTCATGTGGACATAGCGCTCTGTTGGCCATGCAAATGCAGCGTAGTAAACGATGAAAATCCTTCTCCTGTCAAGGAGAACTGGACTTATTTATCTCTGCTCCAAATTTGCAAGATGAAGAATATTACTTTTAATGACTGCTAATATTTTGAATGCAGCTAGCATGCTCTTCACCTGGCCCTGAAGTCATGTGTGATGTTGGCTTGGGAACATTCTAATGTGACTCCTCTACATCTGTCTATAGTGCCAGCTCAGCAGTAACTGGTTGAAAAAAAGGATTTTAAATGTCTAAAACAATTGCCACGTGGTCAGGCAGGCTGGTAAACGCAGGTATTTCAGNTTGCAAGATGAAGAATATTACTTTTAATGACTGCTAATATTTTGAATGCAGCTAGCATGCTCTTCACCTGGCCCTGAAGTCATGTGTGATGTTGGCTTGGGAACATTCTAATGTGACTCCTCTACATCTGTCTATAGTGCCAGCTCAGCAGTAACTGGTTGAAAAAAAGAATTTTAAATGTCTAAAACAATTTCCACATGGTCAGGCAGGCTGGTAAACACAGGTATTTTGATGAATTTTGTTCTCTTGGCTTCTCCTAGCTGATGGAATGACTTTTCGTTTTAACTGTAGTCCAGAGGAGTCTAAGCATGATCATCCTGTTGTACTAAGGGTGATCATCGGGTAATGACCAGAGCCAGTTGGTTGGATTACAAAAGGTCCTGAGACAGAGACTACTGGTAGAGTTGAGATACACATGATCCCCAATAGAGGAAACTGTGCTTGTAGGTAAAGTTTTCTTCTCTTAATTTAAAGCTTGTCTGAAATCCTCTGTTGGAAAAGATCAGATTTCATGGACCTGGGTCTTACTAAGTCTGTCACTGAGGAATTTTTTTGGGATTTTCAAAGGTCTGAGGTGAAGGTTGGAGCACAGTTCTTACTGCAGCTGGTGGGACTTACATGAATCTGATGCAACTTTGAATATATTTTGCAAGATTGAGGCTTGCTCAGGTTTCCCTTTTGGCAATGCACTGAACAGCTCAGAGAAGACCACTGATTCCTGCATTCTCACTGCCTTGCCTCTGGAAAAGCTATTGTTTTGAACTGCAGCTTGAGCTGATGAAGTCCTATTGAAGGTTACCAGACCTACTTGTACTTGATATCCTACTTAAATGAGAGCTATATGTTATGTTCTCTTAAAGGAATATTTACGGTGACCTTCTTGGGAAAAACCCCCAAACCTTGTCATAATATGGAGAGTTTTATATACTACACCTCCAAATTGCTGTTTTGGCTACATATTTTTGGGAACCCTGTACAATCATAAAGTTCTCATATTCAGCCATAGGGTTTGGCATGGCATGGAAATTGAACTACTTTGTTGCCATTGCTTGGTTCTAGTCCTACCCAATAAGGGACAGGGTTGAGGTGCCCTGTTAGGTTATTTAGGGCCTTATTTTCAGTGTACTGTGACAGTGTGATGAGAGGGTTTGTATTGGGATTTTTTATGGTATTGTCATACTGGATTTTGTTGACTTTCTGGAGAACATTGTCAGAGATAGAAACATGCTTCCAAAAAAGTGGTTTTACTCTTTCCTCTTGGAGAAAACTAGAGAGTTGGGCAACTGTTGCTGTTGTGATGCACAGGAGCACTAGAGACTGGCGTCATTTGCCTCTCTACAGTCCATAAGGTATGGAAAGAAGCTCAGGTAACTCAGTGCATAATTTGCATATCAAGAAATCAGTGCTGGACATTTGATTAAAACATACTGTGTTGGTGGCTTCAGGAGTTGTTCCATCGCTGCCTTGGCAGGTGTCATTTATCTACGATAGCTGTGCAACGTGTTCTTCTGGCAGGGCCAATTTTGAAAATGTCTTGGAGGCTACTGCTGGCTGCCTACCAGGTTTGGGTCTCCAGGATCAGAGATGCCCACCATTGGGGCTCTCTAGTAACATTTGTTTACTTCCAGGAACCATGTGGTCAATGTAAAGCATGGTGTCAAGACTGCAGGGTTCAAGTGTTAGCACCTTGAGGAGATGTGCATGGTGTTCTGCTGGGGCATCCATGAGCATGGTGCATGTTTTCCTTGTGTCCTCACTGTTTTGCATTCATCAGAGCTCTTAGCCAAGACCTTTAATTTAAGAACTTTCCCTTCCAAGGGTGAAGCTTATCAGCCCTCAGGGCACAATGCAAAGTTTACTGGCTTTCTTCATGAGTGTGTTAGGAAACTCTTCATAGAACTGACTCCTGGGTTGAATGGACTTTGCATTAAATTCTAATGTTTCGCAGTTAACGTGATGTAATAAATGGTCTTCACCCATGAGTCTGGAGAACTTGCCAAGTAGGTTTGAGCAGTTTTCCTTTCAAACACGTGGTGTTTTAGCCAGTATATCTTGCTACATATTACAGTCTAGAGCGCAGAGACCTCTTTCCCCGTTCTCCCGATGACAGGTTCCTGGTCGTTGACTGAATCGTGTTGTGTGCCTTCGCACCTGTTTCCTTCTCCAAAAAAAGGTTTGTTTTTTGTTTTACTTTTAACTTTTTGTTTTAACTTTTTGTTTTACTTTAACTTACTTTCTGAGTGTCCTGAGCTAAGGTGCTGAGGGGCAGGCAGGCACTGATACCTAGAGACAATTGTAAAGATGGTTGTTGCTAACATAAGTGAAAATAATTATAAACTTAGTTTAAGCTTAGTGCACTCTTAAGTAATGATTTAACCTTTGCTTGGCTGGTGATAGGATGGTGTAACTCGTGGGGGTATCACGGTATGATTCTTAAATCTCCAGGAAAAGTAAAGAATCCTGCAAAATTACTTTTCTGTTAGCCTCTAGTTTGTTTTGCCTTATAGAGGAGGGTGACTTGGGTCCTCAGAGATGCATGTACTTATAATGCACTGATCTGGTCTTTCATCATGGGGATTTGATTTCATGGGATGCAGTGAGAGGGTTTTATTTCCTGATCCTGCAGTGATATTTCTGCTCTGTAACATAGAGAACCCAGTGAGGTGGTCTTGGACTACAGTAATTAGAATGGCAAAATAATCTCATCATTTTTATTTAAATTGAAAAAAGAAGGAAACAAAACATTAGGTATGTAAACCAATCATTACAAAATCAGAAATCCATGAGGTTGAAAGTACTTCTTGAATTCTTTTTAAATAAATACTTAACTTGGTAGCCAGCCAGTGGTGAAAAGTGGGGTCAGGCGAGAGCTGCTGCTTTCTCTTTTATTTCTTCTGATGGGGTGCAATCCCTGTACCACTCAGATGTCTTTGGAGTTTTTTAATCTTATGGAATGCTTTTCTTGTATCTGAAATAATAAAATTCAACTGGGAGGTAATGACAGGCCCTCAGTAACTGAGAGTATGAAGGTCAAGTGTACATACCTTGTTTCCAGGCAATAGGCACGAGGACGGGACGCAGAGTGACACCGAAGACCCCAAGGCAGAGAAGGAGACGACGACGGGCGGCGAACGCCCGACAGAGCAGACGAGGCTGCAGCGCCAGATGAGGCGTGACCCCCACGAGATGCTGCACAACAAGCAGGCCTTCGTCATCGAGTTCTTCGAGGACACGCCGCGGAAGAAGCGTTCCCAGTCCTTCACGCACAGCGCTCACTCATCCCAGAGCGACACAGATCCGGGGCTGAAGAACAAGGTTGAAAAGCGCAAGAACGCATTGCCGGTGGAGAAGCCGGGAAATTCAGCGCCGCCATCCCACCTCACAGCCCAGGCAGGCAAACCCACCAACAACTCCTGCGGGACCCAAAGAACAAGCTCCTTCAAGAGGGAGAAGACGGAGGATCGGATCAACTCTTCATCCTCCTCTGCTCCCAGAGCCAAAAGTTACGGGAGCATTGGGAGGAAGTCTAAAATGGCTCAGGATTTTATGGCCGAGTACTTGCGTGAGACTGCTCAGTCTGGGAAGCCAAGTGCTGAGAAAACAGCCCCTCTGCCCATGCCAGTAGCTCCACGCGTGGTTATATCCTCGGAACCAGAGCCTGCCTCTGCTCCACCTCCAGAGGTGAAGTCTGCCCAGGGCAGGAGGAATGATGAGGAAGACAGTGTAAGCGAGACTGGCACGTACACGATTGAGACAGAGTCACAGGACAAAGAGGTGGAGGAGGCACGAAAAATGATAGATCAGGTAAATGCTGCTTTTCTGTGCTTGGCCAGTGAGCTGAGGGCTGAAGGCTTGGAGGGCCTAAATTAATTTGCCATGAAGGGACGTAATTGGGTGCAGCAGGGGGTGTAGAGGTGGAAAACCATCCTGGGTGATGTGTGCTAAGGATAGGCCCCAACAAACTGTGAGGCTTGTCTTTAAACAATCCCATCAAAACAACAGAATTACAAACAAACAAAAAACCGCAGAGCGAAAGAAAGCAAGATATGCCCATGGCAAAGAGCTGCCTTGCTTAAAAATTGGAGTTTGGATGCAAAAGTGAAAGAGTGAGTTTGCCATGTGTTTGGAGGAAGGGCAACACCTGAATAAAGATCAGACTGATCCTGCTGACCGCTGTGGCTGAGAGCAGCTTTACTCTCTAGGACTGCTCCCAAGCCTCTGCCTTGGCATTGCATCACCTCCTGCCTGCTGTTAGGAAGATGGGAGCTGCAGCCCATCACTGATGCATCATCCCATGGTAGGCCACAGGAAATGCCAAGGGCTGGTGCTTACAAGCCTCAGTGGCAGATGTTGCTGTATTTGGCTGTGCCTGATTAGAAAGGCAGTGCTTGCTGTCAGGGCATGCGGCAGCTGGCTGAGATAGCAAAGGGTGTGATCTAGGGCAGAGGCAATCCCAGATGGATCTGTACTTGTTTGGATTTTGCAGAGTGAAGGATAGCCTAAAAACAAAACTCCAGAGATGAGAGAGGCTTAAGAAGAACCCACCCAACTAAGCAACCGCAGGGCAAACCAAAGTTTGGCTGATTTTCAGGTTTAACTCTCATCTGCGGTCTATTATGAAAACAAAACTGGCAAGTTGTTATGAAGATTTAGTGTAATGTAGTCAGGAGGATGGCAAGGTTTAAAGGAAGCCTTAATTGAACCCGGCTTTAGAGCTTTGTATACAGTGTTTATGAGCCTTGACCTAGCTTCTCGCTTTTGTTTTTTGTTACATATGTTCCTTACATCTTGTTTGAAATGTGATCGGAAGCTTTCAGGGCATGGTATTTAAGCCACAGCAAGGTCCTAGTCCTGGCTTTGGATGACTAATTGTTCTGGTGGGGAAATATGAGGGAAGATGCCACAAAAATACAGATATTTCTGGGGAGTAGTCTTGGCAGCCATGTGACTTGGGCAGTCAAACTGACTAGCTTCTGGCGCTGACTGTGCCATGGACTTGGTGCAGTGCAGACCTGCCACGTGTGAAACAGCTGAGAACTGAACCTCAGTGTTCCTGTCTAGAAAGAAAGGAAAGGAATTCTGGAGTCGCTTAGGTTCTGAGGTGTCTTTGCTCTGTATTCTTCCACCATCACACGCACATTCTTTTAACAGAAGTGAAAGTGGAGATCTTTACGCCTGTCTCTGTTCAGCCAAGACACCTTCTGTGGTGGCATCTTTCTCTGAACTTCTTGAAGTCAAGTGAGAGGAACAAGCCCTTCTGAGGCATGATTCTTGGTCATCCTCCATAGGAAGGCCTGCTTATCTTCAGGGGGAATCTGTCCAACGAGCTCAAACACTCACCCATCTCAGAGGTGCATCTGTTCCCAGTTCCCTGTGGCAGTGCAGGGCTGCTTTGCTCAGTCCACTCACACCTACAGCCTGTGAAAGTCACTGGGGATGGAGCTTTCCTTTTTTTCTCTGTCTAATTCTTCGTGAATGAGCTGGTAAATAGCTTCTCTGACACTCATTCTAAATTTCTCTGGGCTGAAAAGGGACTCCTTTTCAGTGAAAGTTACTGCTGTTAAAGGCAACACCCCTAAATAATGAGGTTGAGAGGGAAGGTGAGTGTGAGTGGAATTCTGTCATTGAGTGTATTTAAAGCTGCTACTGTGGAGTACAGAAGAAAATGATTTACATAGTTTGCACTATGTAGCATTGGCAAGTGTTTCTGGCCCCTTGGGATCATAGTTTGTGTGTGACTAATGTTTCACAGATTGGGATTTTTGGCTAATGTTTTCCTGTTTTCTTGCATTTTAATATTCCCATGCAAACATCTTTTCAGGTTTTTGGCGTTCTTGAGTCACCTGAATTTTCCAGAATCTCTTCAGCCTTTAGACCAATAATTAAAGGTGAAAAAGATGACTCCGGTTCCCAGCAACTAATCAGTGAAAATGGCACTAGTGAGAAGTCACCCTTGCTCCAGGCATTTTCCTCAAAAGCTGTAAATGGGTCTCAGGCTGAAGCGCAGGTACGGGCAGTCCAGGCGGATTTCCTGGGATGCTGCAGGTGTAGATGGGTTTTCTGTCTGGATGTAAATGTGATGTGTTGCTTGATTTCCATTTTGAGCAGACCGAGTGATGTCTGTATGAGAGGAGAGATTTTGTGGCTGGGATTTGGTGTACAGACCCTCTTTCTGACCTCATCTTCCCCACCTTGTTGTAGATGTCTGCAGCATCTCAAGGGAGTCAGAAGTGGGTGTCGAGGTGGGCGAGCCTTGCAGACAGTTACTCTGACTCTGGATCTGTCTCTGGGCAGGGTGATGGAAGTGCAGGTAAGTCTCATCTGACACTGCTTTTTAAAGGGTAGCTGAATTTAAACCGGGATGGTAGAAAAAGCAGAAATTAAGGGCATCTGTGCATCTGGCTATAGCTTATTTTCTGTTTTAGCTACAGTAGCTGGAGATGGGAAGCACTGAGCAAATTGTTCCCAGTGGACTGAAGATGGAGAGAGCCTCTGGTTTGCATTTTGGAGTTTTTCAAGAGGTTCTTAAATATTAGGTTTAGCGTGACTAAAGGGAACCTGGGAAGGAGAAAACTTGAAAGGGCTTTAGGTGTTAACTAGCCCCAAGCTGTGATTCCTTAGACTGCCTTATGATGCCAGATGAGAACCCTGTGCACTTAGCCTTAGAGTTAGTTCCTGACTTGCATGTTTTTTGTGTGCTTCTCCCATTTCTGGCTGTGCTGAGAATTTAGGCTGTTCTGGGGTTTGCTGTTGAGTGGCAAGTTTAAAGGGTGGAGATCAGCATAGCAAACTAGATATGGTAGGAAAGAAAGGAAGTTGGAGGACATCAGACTCCCATCATAACTTGGAAGACACCTTACAGAACCTGTGGTCCTCTTGATGTGTGTGAAAAGGAGAAAAGCACTTTGTTGGCTTTTACAAATGTTTTCTTTTTTTTTTTTTGTTGGGATTACTTGTCATGCCTTCTTGCTATCAACAGCTATAGATAGATTAGAAGAGACCTTTGTTTCAGAGATCATTGCCACTGTTTTCACACCATGTAGGATACGTGACTCCTGGAGTGCTTGTAATATTACTGTAGCCAAATAACCAGTTATCCTGGTATTTAAAGGTGGTATCAGATATGGAGGCTTGGCCAGGAGCATGGGAGAAATAGGAGCAGTCTTTCTATGGAATGTGTCCGTGCTGATAAGCCCACACATGCTGGGGCAGTGAGCTCTAATTCAGAGTCTCTTGATTATTTCAGGGTCTTTTTCCTGGGACTTTGCTCTGGGATATGAGTGTAGGAGAACTTGTACTGTGAAAAACACCACCTATTTAGTCAAATGGGCAATGTTTCTCAGAACGGCACTTAAAACATGGCATCACTGATGGCTTTTCATCTCATTCCTGTGGCCTGATTGATGCTAGATGCCAACAATGTCATTATCCTCTATGGTGCTTGTACTGAGAGGTATATTATAGGAGAACAAATCTGACATACTACCTTAAGAAAGGAAGGTGTTGAACAGTGTGATTCAGCAAAGGAATTAAGTTTAATGTCTGTATTGATAAACCCGAGAGAGCAGGGACCAGCCAGGCCCTGCTGATGTTCATATTACATAAAACCTTAGTTCTAAGCACATCTTTTGAGTGCTTTTGTGGACTTGCACTTTGCAAGATCAAGCTATTCCTAAACAAATAAATAAATAAGTGGCACAGTTTTACAGTAGTTGATTCTTTTCCACTTAACTCTCTTCAGAAAGCGCGGTACCCCCAAAACCTGGGGAACCAGAAAACTCTGTGCCCTCCAGAACAAGACGCCTTCTTCCCCAACTCCCACCAAGTGATAAATCAGACAGCCCCACTCCCGCAGTCCTGGTGTGCCAGGAGTCCTATTCTGAGGTCACCAGGAGAACCATCGTGAAGGACCACTGTGTGGAAGCCTACGGCGATTCCAGCAGCCGCCTCTTCATCCAGGAAGACCTGGATCCGGATAGCCTCAGCGATGCCAGCAGATCCGATGATGGCTTCAGCATGGAAAAAGGCAAGAAATACAAAGAGAACAGCAAAATGCTAGAGCAGGTGGGGGAAGACAATAGATCAGAGAGCCGGCAGCCAGGAGCCTCCCGGATCTCTCATGTGAGAGCTGTGAGTGAGCCAGTTTCTACTTCGTTCTACATTGGTGATGACAGCAACGATGCAGGGGTTCCCTCCAAGCTCTCTTTGAGTGTGTCCCACACTCAAGCAGACAAGGACAGCAAGGATCCGGAGTTTTCCTTCAAGTGTGCTGGCACACCAGTTTCTGGAAAGCCACCGGTCAAAGATGTTAGTGCTTATATAAATGCGGCTGGAAAAGTTGTTATCTCTCTTCATCAGAGTCTTCCTCAAGATCAAGAAAACACGTCAGGAAAGGAAACGGCATCTTTTGTTAGACAGGAAAGTTTTACCAAAGATAAATCAAGCAGTGGTGTTCCTCAAAATAAGCTCCCACATATTTCAAGTCACCCTCTGCTTAAAGATTTAGAGGCTGTTCGGTCCACTCGTATGGACTTTAGTCAGGACACTCATCTTCTGCTTAAGGACACTGAAACTGCCTTGGCAGCACTGGAAGCCAAATTGCTTGGTCAAAGCCAACAGCTGGAAGCCTCGGAAACTGCTGGTCAGCTGGAGGACTCCTTGTCAGGGGATTCAGATGTAGACACTGCCAGCACAGTCAGCTTGGTGAGTGGCAAAAACGTCCCAGCAAGTGCCCCGAAACGCAAAGCAGTTGCAAGCTTGCAGAAGGAGAAATCTTCCTCCACGCCATCCATCCAGGACCAGTGTGGGCAGCCCAGCGCTCGGGACAGGCTGACAGAGAAGCGGAAAACACAAGCACCAGAGGCACCAAACCGAGCAGAGGCTGCCAAACGCTTCCAGATGAAGCGGAGCGCTGGGACTCGAGGGTCACTTGACTTCACAGATGATGAGAGAAGTTCAAACTCGCCCTACGTGCCAGTGCCGGATGCGGTTGTGTCTGACCATGAGCACTCGGTAACCCGGCCAGTTCCCAGGAGGAAACCTTACACTCAGCCCACCAAGGAGGACCAGAGCAAAACAACCTCGAATGTGCAGAAAATCCAGCAGGTTCTCACCCGGTCCAACAGTTTATCCACCCCGCGGCCCACAAGGGCCTCAAAGCTGCGCCGTGCCCGGCTGGGAGATGCTTCGGACAATGAATGCGTGGATGCTGACAAAACAGCCTCCAACCCTGACGCCACCGCTCAGGGCACCAAGCAGCCCACGGAGACAAAGAAGCTCTCCCGGCTGGACATCCTGGCCATGCCCAGGAAGCGGGCAGGTTCATTCACAGTGCCCAGCGACTCAGAGACAGCGCAGTCAAGGACAGGGTTTTCAGGCCGCAGCGCCGAGTCCTACCGAAAGACGGGCGTTTCGGAGGTGAGAGCTGCAGCCAGGAAAACAGCGGCCGCTGCCTCTGCCAAGCAGCCTTTCAGCAGGACCCGTTCAAGCAGCGTCAAGTATTCCTCCTCATCATCCTGTAAGTGCTTCTGCTTTTATTCTCCCCTCTTCACCTCTTTCTGACTTACAGACTGCACATGGCTGCCAAGGATTAGTATCACAGTAGTTCAGGTGCTGCCTTGGTGAGTACAAAAGTCTGCATTAATGAGCAGCGCGGATGTCGAGATTTCCTGTGGGTTTGGAGACAGCAGAGCACTCTCATACTCAGTGAGATGGTATTGTGGTGATGTCTGTGAGGATACTACAAATAGTTACTTTTCTTTTTTTCTCCAGTGGTTTTGTTTTTTCAACAACCAACCAGTTCCCATTTGATAGTTGGCTGTATTTTTGTTTAAAAAATAGAATTTAATCCCGTTCTAATGGTACAAGAAATTCTGTTCTGTTTTACTTGTAAGATTCAAAGCTTTCTCCCAGAGAGCTTATAATGATGTTGGTGACAGCTGATGTCCAAGGTAGATGGTTTGAAGGCATCTGAAACAGGACAATAAGAAATAAATGTCCCTGTGTTATGAAAGCTGTTCCCTTGTTCTTCCTGTAAATGTAAATACAGAGCTGGAGACTGCACACTGATTACCCCATGAGATTGACACTTCTGTGTATTTTCAGTCACTTTTGCCATAGCTAAGGCAGGCTTGCAGTCATGATTCCCACGAGGCACAGGTGTGGTGACTACATCACCCTGTAGCCGAGCACTCAACAAACCCTTGAAATATCAGCATTTGTCATATCAAAATCAACCTTCAGTTAAGAAAGAGATGGGGACAATTCAGATGACAACTTTAGGATGATAATTGGTAATGGGAGATTGTCCCTTTGGTCCCTTACCCTTTGGTGTAAGTTCAGGCCTATGCCTGTAGTCCTTGACCTGCCATGGATGTGGCAAAGCAGATCTGTTTGCTTAGGATTTTATGAATGATTGGTAACCAAAGGGATAGGAAGAACCCCTTTGACTGGATTTCTCAGTCCTGTTGAGAGGAATGCTATTTTCAGCAGTTTCGTGATTTTGTAAGGGGTCTTGGAGTTCTGGGTGTGTGTCCTTTCATATATTTTCATACAGCAGAAGTATTTATCCCTCTTGTACTATTCATTTTTATTGCATGCTAAAAATGTTATTTGCTGCTTGTTTTGATTTGGATTGTTTTAGTGCATTCAGCTTCACCTTTAATTTTAGCAATTTTATTCTTACACACATGTATATGCATGTAAATCAGAATGTGATTAAGCTAAAAGATTATGTACAGTCTCTTCTCTTGCCTTTTTTGAGATGATGCTATTATTAACTTCTTGTTAAACAATAACAATTTTAAAGCAAGGTAATGTGGTCAGAGTTTTCTGAACAGGAGGCGCTCTTTGCACTCCCTCGGCCTTTGGATCACAGGCTTCAAATCAAAAAATGATAAGTGTTGGCCAGTTCTTTATTTAAATGAATTGGTTTTTGATTTCCACAGCTCTGTAGCAGCATGCTAACACCTTTCCTTGTCCATAGTTACAGCAGATGATGCTAATCCTTCCTCTGAATTAGTTGCTCTTAAAATACTAACCTCCTAATTCCTTGATAGGATTGTGAACCTTGCACAAGCTCTAAGTACACACTGGTGTATTTTGTGCTTCATCCTGCTTGCTGTCGTGTGATGCATGTTCTTATACTAATGCTGTTATAGACATAGCAAATCAGTAGCTAGAACTCTCTTCCTGCAGCAAGAGTGACATGTTGTTAGACTGGACTATTGCACTGCGCCATCAAGACTTTTTTTAGCATGATACAACAACCCTTGAAACCTTTGAGTGTCAAGCCTTGGGGATAAGGAGGCAGATGTGGCTGACTTATTCCAGGAGTTCTTAGTGTTTAGCTAACCACTGGAGTTGGAGTTCCCAACTATCCCAGTGGAAGGAAGTTAATGTTGCTAGCGGAGGAACAGCAGGAACTGTCTGGCCATGAGACAAGAAATGGCAGTATATTGTCGGGCCATATGAAGGAGCTTTGTGTGAAAGTAACAGATAACATCAGGATAATCCAAGTTACCAGTTCTGAAAGCTAAGGGCTTGTCTCCCCTGCTCCTCTGTGTACATGATTTGTTTACTCAGGGTAATTGAAATGATACTGAAGGAGCTGATTGTGATTTTACTTGGTGTACAGAGATGGAAAATCAGTCTCATAATTTTAAAATTGCTGTTCAGTGACTGGGTGACCTCTTGATTCTAAAACTGCATTAAAAAAAAAAAAAGACATACAACTCTACTAATTGAATACGAGCAAATTTATTTTTTCTCTATACATATATATATATATATATATATATGTCTCCTAAGCCAAAGCATTTTTATACCTATGGGTGAGATGGCAATGTCTAGGAATTCTTCTTTCACTATATAGTAATTATGTATAGTTTCTACCTGCATTTTACATGCCAAATTAGCTGGTTTTGTTTGCATGATGTATGATGCTGGCTTAATTCACTTGTAGTGTTTCAGTGTTAGGATAGTCTTGGTAACACAGTGAAGCCTTTTGGTGTAATTCTGAATAACTCATATGGTTCTGTGTTTGGTGGGTCTTCATTCTCCAGGGAGGGACAGAAGGGAATGAAGCAGTACCCATAGAGAGTACAATGAGGCAGCAAACATTGGGAGCCCAGTTTTCAAATAAGGACACCTTGACATTTCCCATGCAAGGAGGACCTGGATGTCTACAGATCTGCAGAACAAGTTGGGATAAGTGGGCAGCTTCCACTTGGCTCCAGGGCTTGGAGCCAGTCCTGACTGCATGAACACTCTTTCTTGTAGAGTGTCATTAATTGTGAATTGCGAGGCAGGAGATGAACACGGGGTTATGGACTCCTGCAAATAACACCAAGCACCACAGTCTACTCTTCACTCAAAAACCCCTCCTTCTGCTTATACTTGCAGCTAATTAGAAAGGTATCTGCAGGCTTGAAAATTGGGCTCTCTTTAGAAAAGGACTTCTGTGGGACTATGAGGAGTCTGAAATGTGTGTACTTATACAGAGAGCTTCTGTGCATGGAAAGCCAAGTCTGTGGTAATAATTTACTACAGTGGAGCTGTTAACACAGTCATTATGATTTTCCATTGGAATTTCCTACTCCAAATTTGTACAGTGAATGGGAGCCATAGAGGGGCTCAACTTTAAAGTAAGCTCAGGGAATGTGCTATTTTAAATTAAGATTTGCACAGAAACTCTCCTTTCCTTGTGCTCTTGGGCTAGTTTTGTGTTACCTTCCAGCCTTTTATAGTTACTCTTTACTACTGTCCTCGATCTGAAACCAATTCATTTTTTATAAGCATCAAGGCGGAGACCACAGGGTTCAGATTACACTTCTACTTCGGAGGAGGAATATGGCTCAAATCACAGCTCCCCTAAACACAAACGCTCCCATACTTCAACAGCCACACAAACACCGAGGATACGTGGCTCTGGGCTGGGCAAGCAGAAGCACAACGGCAGAGAAACAGATGACGATGAAGATTTTGATGACAACCCTGACCCCTACAACTTCATGGCTCAAACAGCAGAGATAGCAGAAATAGCCAGGTGAGGTGGGGCTTTATCTGTTAACCCACGTGTTGAAAATGGGTTGTTTTCTCCTTGGTGTTGAAATCAAAACCAGGTATGGGGGTAGGAGAGCCTCTCTCCCTTTGTTTGTGTGCCCACGTCTCCTTTATATTTGAACATTGACTTGGAAGGTTTTCATGAACCTTTACAGCCTGGATGTGCAGGTTGTACCTTGTATCTAGAAAAGGCCAAGGGGCAGGGCATTTTCTCTTGGTTTGTTTCTTGTTCAAGCTGTGGGAAGTCTAACTGTTTATACCTGCATATCTCTGCTCTCTGCTGGAAGTCACAGTTGTGTGTGTGGTGTGGTTGGTGTGAACTCTCCTAATCCTCTGCAGAGGAAGTCAAATGGATTAGCAAAGACTAAATATGTAAACTGTTGAAGCTGCTTTGCCTGAAGCAGGTGAGGGAGTAGTAAGAAATCGCTGCAGGGCAGAAACCTCTTTGCTTGGCAGAACTGAACCCAAATCTGTCTAGACCTTGTATATAAATGAGTTGTTGCTTAGCTTGATGTCCCTAGATACGGGACTTGCTGTGTACTGGTGGTCTGATGGTTGCCTGGAGGACCTCAGCAATAAAGCAAATAGTTTCTTTTTTTAAACAGTGGCTTTTGAGGCTTGTCATCTCTAATATGCAACTGTGTTATGCCAACTTTCCAGAAATACTGGTCTTCCATTGTACTGGCCATACTTGAAATACTTTTGCCTGAGGAAGCTGCCTTGTGTTTGCTTTTGGCCATGTCGTCCTCGCCGCTGCTGCGCTCACCTCGAGAGGGTTTTTCTTGCCTGAAAGTTGCTGTCAAGCTACTAGAAAGTGTGTCAGCCTTCAAATCGGGCTGCTCTACCTGTGCTGCACGAAGTGTGTGTGTGTGAGATGCCAGCCTCCCTCCCAGCAGCGTTCCCAGCCGTTGGGGAGCGCTCTGGCTCACAGCAGCTATAAATAAAGGGTTGAGTCAGACTCGTCTGGCGCTGCACGGTGCAGGGCTCTGTCACAGAGTCTGCCTGGTAATTGCAGTTCTGATTTCCCTTGCTGCTCCCGAATTAACTGGGAGGGGTTTAGAGGAGTCAGAGAGAGTTAAAAGGGAAAATGCCAGTTGTTTACAGTACTGAATCACATAATGGAAGTGTTTGGTGACAGCTCTATCCAAACCAGCACAAAGAGGGGGTACCTTACGCAGGCAGCTCAAACTGCGTTTTATTAGTTCAACTATGCATTTTCTTTCCAAGGAAGTGTTTTGATGAACTGACATTTTTGTCACCTTGCTTGTTTTCCTTGTGGGTCCCTTCCAACTCAGAATATTCCATGATAACTTTTTTTTTGGTTGGATGGGGTGTTTTGGGGTTTTTTTTGGTTGGTTGGTTTGGTTTTGGTTTTTTCATTAAAAGAAGACAGTGTGTTTCGGATGAAGTTGACTAGCTGTAAGATTACTTTTTCTTTTGGAAGTTTTCCTTTAAAATTACCACAACAGCTACTTCTGGTCTGAAGGGCTATTTTAAAACTCTGCTACCAACATTCCAGAGACTTAGGAACTGTTTTTGCTGAGGTAGAGCAAGGTGCTGCTAACACTGAGTGTTAACTGGACACCTGTCAAGGGGCTTGAAGTTTCAAGACTTGGTTTCTGAAAACCAGATCCCTCTAAGGTATGCCATGCTTACCCTCATAATACCTCAGCCCTTCTGGAGTATATGTGGAGGCATATTGTGATTTTCGGTCTACAGACCACAAGGAAAAGGAAAGAGAAATTGAGGTTTATTTCTTTAAGTTAAAAAAAAAATAGGTTTTTCCCCTATATGTAGTTTTTGATGGAAAACAAAGAAGTCCCAAGAAGAAAAATTAACTGTATTGTATTAAAAAAAACCCTAAAAGAACAAAAAAACAAGAGAAAGAAGTAGAGTGGATCAGTGGGGGAGCAATAACGTAAAATTTCTTTATGGATTGTTTCCAATACTTTCTGGCAGTGTGTAGTCACTAGAATTTGCTCTATATCAATTCTCTGCTTTGAAGCTGGATTCAGGAAGGAAGTGGATTTATTTTGTATGCAGCCAGAACGTTCCTCAGCACCCTCCCAAGGCACCCCAAAAAGCCCTGCTTGCCCTAACCTCTGCAGAGGCTATAGTTCCCACAAACCTTTTGTGGCTCCTCTTTTTATATTTTGTGAATATGAGGTGTGTTGTAGTTTGTGTCCTAATGGTTCTGCTCCATTGCCTGTGCTTTAGGCTCAGCCAAACCTTGGTGAAGGATGTGGCCATCCTTGCTCGAGAGATTCACGATGTTGCTGGAGATGGGGACTCACAGAGTTCCTCGGGGACAGGACCAAGCACCTCCCTCAGCTCCATGCCCAACACTCCTGCTTCCACCATATCTGCGAGAGAAGAGGTAAGGTCTGGAATGACAGAAACCTCTGCCTCTCAGTGTTAGTAAGTACATGGGGCGTGGTTGTGGTGGGAGACCAGGACAGCATTCCCAGTTGCTGCAGCATTGAAAAACCCACATTCGTTGTCCTCCTAAAAAGTACCACCAGAAAGATCAACTGCAGCCTGTTTAGGATGCTCTTTAGTTTGTCCTCTGTGCCACAGCCAGCTTTGCAAGACATGGGAATTGTTATTTCCTAAGGCTCTCCAGGCTTCTATTTGGACACTGGTCTCTGAAATTTGCATCTGAGGAACCGGATGGAGGGGACATGTTGTGCTGCTGTGCCAGGGAGCCAGAGCCTTCCTCTTTGTTTCACACAAGGCACTGACCATGTGCCCTAGTTGCACTGTCTGTGTCAGCTGTGTGTTTTGTACCTCTGCTATGTCCTTTCTGCCAGGACTGTGAAATGCTGTACAGGTGTTGCTTGAATCCTTTCTGTCCATCTGAGTATTGATGGGGGAGGGCAAGGCCTCTGGGAGCTAGGCCAGGAGGCAGGCAGGTAGCTTGGGAAGTGCTGTCCCCCAGCCCTTCAATGAAGCTGTGACTTCCTCCCAAACTGTGTAGCACAGTTTGTCTGCACTGGGCTAGAGAGGAGAGAGGCAATTTCTTAATTGGCTTCACCAATCCCGCAGCACAGGGACCACCTCAGCTCAAATTTGGCTGCAAAGTCACCAGGAGGCTCCATCTGCTAAAGCAAAATTGCCTTTGCTATAGTTGAAATCCAAATTCCCTCCTGTGTACCACCAGTGTGGTCTTAAAAATACACATCTCTCTGCTGCTCAGATGGTTCCCCTGGCCCCCTGTTGTGTTTGACTGTTGTGAGAATTGCAGACCCATCCTAGGCAGGGTTCAAAGCTGAGACCAAACCTGTTACTCTGGCAAGAGAGTCCTTGGAGGCCTCGTGACCCTGCTGTGATCAACAGTGGAGGTGCAAAGCAGGAGTTCAGGGAGGTACCCAGAAGATCAGGCAAGTGTGGCTGTGCTAAACTGAGGTTAGCTGCAGCCTGCTCAGGGAGGAGTTTTTCCTGGGGCCTTTTGGAGCCAAAGTGCACAAATGTTTTGCAATAACTGTGGACTCTGAGATAAAGTGTTTTATTGCTTTGTTTCCTTGCAAGTGCCACACCTGCTGAGCTGCCTTTTGTATTATTCTTTTCAAGCAGTAAAGGTGACATGCCTACTGTACTTCTGACTTGCAAGTGAAACGTTTTACTCAGCTCATGCTTGCTCGCAGGAAAGCAGGGGAGGAAGAGCAGCACACCTACTTTTTTTTGGAGTGCCACTGAAGGGTTCAACCATAAGTCAGCTCATACAGAGGGATGTTCCCAGCTGCTAGAGGACAACACCTGCAAAACAGTGTTTCTGCTCTGTCCAAAATGACAGGATCCAAAGCCTGATGCTGAATCGCAGAATCACAAACCCAAGATTGCTTGGACCCGAGCAAGGATTTCTCTGTGGCTTTGCAGTGCTGCTGTGTGGGACATGCCAGTCAGTCCCTCACAATAGTCAGGAGAGTCACATATGTCAGTCACAAATGCAAGATTGTCAAACTGTAGGGAATACTTCTGGCAGTGCCCACTGCTTGAGCAGTGAGATCTTTCTGAGATCTTACAGTGGTATAAAGAACTAAGCACTGATGGGAGCCTGTGAAGACAGATCAGGAGCCATAACCTTTGGTGTGTTCAGGTAGTGGCTGAAAACACTCTAAAGACTTCTAATGAGGCTTATTCTGAATAAGAGTGTATATATCAGCATGATTTCAGCAGGGCCAGCAGCAGTCACGCCACTAGAGTTACACCCAAAATTCCACAGTGTATCATTGTTGCTGTCTTATGTTAGTGATAGCCAGGAACAGGTTCCATCAGCAGGGCTTTCTGCTGGCTGTGCTGAGATGTGGAGCCACATCCTAAATAACTTGGGATCCTAAACAGTGCAGCTTGGGGGTCTTGTTATGAATGCCAAACATATAAACTGATGTGAGCTAATAAAGCTCATCTTTGGTACTGGGCCAGATTCAGCACCAGTGCACCACCACACCTGCTTCCCACAGTCTAAATCACAGTTGAAACTGTGATAAATTAATAATTTTGGCTTGATGCAGAGAAGTTGCTGGGAAATACCTGAATATCAGTATGTGATGCTAAGCACTGTGAATAAATAACTTTATATTAAATATTATGGGAAAGGACATAGTGATGAGAAATAGCTATCATGGTTATAACAGTAATATATTGAAACATCTGATAAAAGGGATTCTGTGAATAAGAAAAGTTTACTCTCTGTGGCTGTCTCTTATGCTGCTCTGGCTCAATGCAGTGTTGTATGCCATTCTGCATTATAGTACTAAATATTTATATCTATTCCAGAAATGTGGGGAAAAAAGCAGGAAAAATAAGTACTGATACTGGAATCACTTTTGAGTGTTTAATGCTGTACCAAAAATGTCATTTGGGACCAGTGTGTGGCACAGCATTTCTCAGCCTCAAATGAATTGCTTTTTAAATTCCTTACATTAAGAAGCTTGGTTAAAGATTAAATTAAGAGTACCCTCTTGTAAGTTAAGGTGGAGCCTTAGATTTAAACCTTATTCTTCATGTTCTGTCCTTTCAGGTTCAATGCTGGATTGGATATTTGCCAGGGAGGTTTTCTGTTTCCCCAGTGCATGTTTGGGGTGGTTTTGTTTTGTTTTTCTAGCCTCAGCTGTATTGTTTCATGATAACATAAATTCTTTGCATACAGGGCTCAGTACTGTAACAAATTAAGCAAATTTTTAAAAACCAAAAAAAACCAACAGAGCAAAGAAAAGAGTTCAGCAAGGGTGAAACCTTCGTGATTCCTGTTTACCAAAGCCATGGTTGTTTGGGATGCCTTGGTTTGTGGGTGTGTAGGTTTTGCAGGACACAGCTTTCTTACAGAGTTGAGCCATCAAACTTAAACCTCAGCTGCTCCAAACACAGTCAAGTTGGGTCATCCCAAATCAGTGGCTACTTCTGTGAATTTTAGCCCTGCATAAAATTCTTTTGGCAGGTCTTCTAAAAAAAAGTTGATAATGATACCACAAAAACTAAAGAGCCCAATTAAGTTTGTTAAGTTGTTGTGTAACATACTCAGTATGAGTGTTGGTACAAGAGGAAATGCTTACAGGTGTGATAGAACAGAAAACATGAGAAAATAACAGGTCATGTACAAGAATCTCCTGTGATGGTAGAGCACATGCTGTCCTTACCCTATTTTCAGCTGGTTGTGCTGAGACCTGCTCATTGTAGGAATACCTCATTCCCTTCTGACACTTTCACTGCCACAAACAGCTTAACTTACTGATTCTGCTCTTGATGAAAGGAAGCTTATTAGCTAATAACTTTGGCTGTTGTGCCCCTGTTGTGCACCATAATATCTCACACCTGCTGCCTGTTTATAACCCAAGTGCTGCTGCATAGAGTGTGGGGAAGCCTGGACCTTGGATGGCACACAGTTTCCTCACAGCAGCTGTGTGCTTTGCCAACCAAAGAGCCTCCTGAGCTGGATGTTCAGCCCTTTCCCAGAGGGCTCTGGATTTCACTCAGCACAGTCCAGTTTGGAGTAACTGGGGAGCTGCCTGAGGTCACCTCAGCAGAACTGGCTGGTGACAAGGATCTCCGTGGGCTTCAGTGCATGATGGGGGGTGGGCACCGAGTGCTGGTCCTCAGGAATGTGCTTTTGAGAATGTCAACCCCAAATAACCCCAAACCCTGTGTTCTCTTTGATACTTGCTGTCACAGTCATTCACTAGCATTGATCTCTTTGTTTCTGTTTTAACACAGATTGCTCGTAGATCTTTTCGGCTGGCATATCCATCTCAGGTGCACTTTCCATCCCATTATTTTTGTATCTCCGTCTTGTCACTGTTATTTTCTTCCCCTTTGTTTAGAGTTTTTGTCAGTTAACCCATCAGGAGTAACTGTCTTGTAGTTTCTGTTCTTCTTGTTAATTGTTTGCATTTTAAGTGATTTTGTATTGCTTTTTCATCTCTTCATGTGTTACTAAATGGTTTCTGATTAATTCAAATGTGTCTTTAATGTTGCATTGATATAATAAGACATAAGGTATGGGAAAACAGGGCCTTTTTGAGTTTTAGCTAAATTCAAAAAAGTACTTTTCAAATATGTGCTCAAGACTTGAAATTTTAAAGTGGAACAGCCCCACAGAGTTTTGTGGTATGACTCCAGTGGGTAGGCACTTGAAGGACTGGGGTCTAGTAATTTGCTTACAAGCCCATTCCTGTCTGAACAAGACTCAAATGAATCAGTGTTCCTCTCAGGCTTGCCTGAAAATCTGCAGTACCTGCAGTGAGTGCCTGTGAGCCTCCTTTCCCTACTAATTTATAATGACTCATTACTCATTATTTCCAAGTTGGTGCAGCACATTCCAGAAGCAAGTCTGAACTACCAGAAAGTGCCTCCGGGATCAGTGGAACTGAAGGATTTTGACCAAAATATGAATGATAATAGAGAAGAGGATCCCTCAAGAAAAACAAGGACAAGAAACCGTGAGGAGGCAGGCCACCTTTTTCTTTACTTTATATATGACATTGCTTTAAGCTGCTGTATGTATACTTGTTCTTTCTAAGCTGCCAAAGGAGGCTACTCAAAAAAAAAATCCCACACTTCTCAACAGCCCTGATGTGTGGGTATAGAAACAGGGTTTAAAAAAGAAAAAAGAGGAACATAATCATTCCTCTTGCCAGTACTGACTGGAAGTTTCCTCTCTTGTGTAAAATGCCAGTAAAACCTGAGGCGTGGTCACCTGTTTTGGGGAGGACACATTCAGTGTCAGAGCCTTCTTAGGCTACTTCATTGCTATTTTAGAGAAGAACTCAAACATCTCTTTGAAGAACTCAAGCTTTGAAATCTGAAGCAGTGATAATTTAACGTCACCTTACTGTTCTGCAGCTGACATCCTGGTTTAGAGCTGCCCCTGGAGCAGCAGTGGTAGAGTCTGGACCTTGAGGCTACTCAGTAACTGGACTTGGTGCTGTGCACAGCTGGCTTGCTGCACCCTGCAGACTGAGAGCATTGCTGCCTCCAACGTTTGCAATTTGATGTGATTCTTCTGGGCTGAGAGAGCAGGGTGACCTGCAAATCGCCAGGATGATGCTGAAACATGAGAAAGCCTGGCCTGAACTTGAGGCCGGGGATGGTGTTGGGATGAGGGGTGTAGTGGGGTGATGGTGCCAGAGGGAGGAGGAGAAAGCTGCTGATCCAGCACTGGCTGTCACTTCTACTTGGTTTTTGCCTTCCAGCTGTGGTGGGAAGGAAGATCTGGGACAGAGGCTTCAGGGAGGCAGTGCAGGCAGGAGGGAAGAGCTGGCTCCAGCACAGCCGCTCTGGAGGTGGAGTGTGACTCACACAGGCACATACAGGGGACCGTGGGCTGAGCCACTGGTACTGATCCTGTCCTGTGACTAGTTTGAAGCAATCCCTTCCTCTCCTCTAGAGAGGTGCCAAGGCTGGATAAAAGGTGCAGCTTCAGAGTGCCCCCGCTTGATGTGAGCTTTCCTGGCAGAACCCTGGAGGCTCTGCTGAGCCGCAGGACTTGAATATTTGGGGTTTGATGGTATTTTGTTGTTATTTTTAATAAAGCAGAATGTGACATGGTGCATTGTGGAGGTGGTTTGAATTCACATTAGGTAGTTTCAGTGAGACCGCTTGTGGGGCTTCTTGCATTGTGATTTGACTTTTGGGGGCATGGAAAGTCCTAAGTACTTTTCTTTCAGAAAAGCTGAAATACTTACGTTACTGCAATCAGCTGTGTCTCTGTCTCTAGAAGTCTGAACAAGTTAGTATTAACGTTTTTGCCAAAGTGCTGCAATAAAGCTGCACGTCATTTTAATCTCCCTTGAACTTCAACTATCATCCACACAAAGATGTTTCAGTGGAGATAATTTACTATACAAAAACCTCCCATTTTGTAAAATGCTGCTTTTGCTAAAAGTTTTCCAACCTGTCCTCATATTTTAGGTAATCTTCGACAATCTGATGTTGAACCCAGTGTCCCAGTTATCACATACAATCCGTGAAAATACAGAAAACCTCGCTGAAAAAATGAAGTAAGTCCTTGGCCTGAAATACTGACTTGCTGGTGAACTTGTTGATTTGCTACTTGTGGAAGATATTGTACTGCTGTCTTGGAAAGTTTTGTAATCAGGATACAGGAAATCTAGATGTAGGAAACTGTGTGTGTGTAGTGAACCAGAGATAATATGATTATTTGCTATCACTTTTCCTCATATCTTTGGCCTTTGGAATTTTAATGCTGGATTTGTAACGCCTGTTGATGCCTTAACTTTGAAATGCTGCCTGTGCAGGAGATACAGCAGAAAGCTGGTGGATTGTCTCTTCTTTCCTTTTCTGTACTAAGGCTTCTCTGATACATGCAGGTTACTAACCTTATGAAATCTTTTCAAAGTTTGCTGTTGCTCAGTTAGGCATGAGTTAGGGAAAGACTTTGGAATGTTCCTAAATCAGCTGAAAGGAGCTTTGTCTCCAGTTGCTAATCCACTAATCTCTTTTGTTGCCACATTTTGTGATAATTAAGTTTTTTAAAAAATCAGTTTTTTGACGGCAATTTTAAGATCTGCTTTTTTTGTGTTACAGGATTCTGTTTCAAAACTCAGAAAGGACCTGGGAGGAGATGGAGGCCAGAATCAATTCAGAAAATGAAGTGCCAATTCTGAAGACATCAAACAAGGTAAATCCATGCAGTTACTAAAGACTTTAATCCGTGAAAGTTTTGTAAGAAACCAAACCAGCAATCTTTGGCCCTTCTCAAATCCATGTCTGAAATTTCTGGTCCATTTTCATGTGTTGAACTGCTGGGTTTTATTACTGTTTGAAGTGTAACAAAGTGAGTTCCTTCAGTGATTTTGTTTCACCAAACTCTTTCCCAGTTCCTTTGTGACTGATCTTCAAAGACTGGGTCCCTTAACAGATGTTGAAGTTCAGGGTCATTAGGCATCATTTAAACATTTAACAGAGGATCACCTGCCAAGTGGTTACCACAGCTTCAGTTGCAGACAGGTGTTTCTCATGAATGTTTGTTTTCTTCACCTGTAACTGTTTGATATTAGGACAGTAAAAATCCACCTCAGGCTGAATTCACTCAGGCAATTCAGCCTCAGGATGATGTTTGTGCTCTCATGACCTTTCATTGTCCTTGAAGGGAATTGTCAGTAAGGATTTAAGTACATCGGTGGACTCAGCAAATATGGTTTATGCTAAGCAACATTGTGCAAGACATGTGTAGCTCGGTGCTGCAGCAGTATAAATGTGGCCAAATCCCATGCGTGGTCTAGGAGCTGAATTTACAAATATCTTTGTGTATTTGATGTTAAGGAGGAACCTTTGTACAGTTGCAGCATTTCATAGCTAAACGCCACTGTGGCTATGAACAGGGTGGTGTTGTAGCCCTTGGTAGTGTGATGCAGAGCAGGCTCCCTATGCCTGCATAGAGATATTCATACTGCATTCAGTACAAAATGCACCTTCATACAGATTTGTCTTTTCTGTTAAATGAGCAAGGGGGGCCTGACTTTGAATCTTCTTAGTCAGATAAGGAAGAAGGAGTAAGACTGGATTCCTGTGTCAGTTGAGTACTTTTTGTTGCTTAATTTTCCATTCTGATGCTTTTGTTTCTAGGAAATCAGTTCTATCCTGAAGGAGCTCAGGCGAGTTCAGAAACAGCTTGAAGGTTGGTCGCCTGAAATGTTCCTTTTGTCTCTCAAATGCCAGTAAAGTTGCACAAAATAAAGTAATGTGGCCTGATTTCCCAGTGAAAGCTGGGAAAGGGTGCAGAAGTTGAGTTTGTTACCACAGTGCTCTCTGATGTGTGCATATGGAATTAACAGTAGATTTATCTTACACTTTCAGTTTTTAAGAAAAATTTTGACTATTGAAATGTAGAAGCTGTTGCTATGGAAATGCTTTATTTGTGGTAATTAGCATATTCCAGTAAGATGAGCTGGTGCAGGACTGTTCTGATGAAATAATATTTAGCAGCCAATAAGCTGTACTATGCTTCTTGGACTTGAATTTTGTATATAGATCTCTGCACTAGTAAAAGCAAGACAACCTCTTGCATCATCTAAAAGCTTAGTAAAGGCATGTAAAAACATCCAGGCAGCATTTTGGGCTCCTGCTGAAAGCTTGCCATTTGGCTGATGTTGTTTGTCTTTTCCGATTTAACCAGAAAGTTGAGGGTTCACATAGCTTCAGTCTGGGAGAGGTTTTGCTTGTTAAAGCTGTTTAGGCCTGAAGGTACTAATGAGGAAAATAACCTGACTAAAATGAGGAAAAGTACTGTTTACAGCTCTACTGACTTCAAAATGAATGCAGCAAGCTTCTGTTTGGAAACTTTGCTGAGTGCTGCTAATGTGTTTATGTCTGTTTTTTGTTTTTCTTTTTTTCCCTCAGTCATAAACGCTATCGTTGACCCTACTGGAAACTTGGATATAGTTGCCAGTAACAAAGCATCTTCTGCTGCTAAACAATCTACAGCCACTAAAGTCAGGACTGCTAACAATTCTGGGTCCACTCTGGAGACTTTGTCCCCAGCACAGATGAGAAACTACGCTCAGAAATCGAACTGTGGGTCTTCTAGCTTACAAGATTCAAATTTCATTCCAGATGGAGAGAAATATGTGATCTGATACAATATTTTGTATTGCTGTTATACTGTAATTTACTGTTGCATTAGTATTGTGTATGAGTGGTTTGTGGACAGTTTGTGTGGAGCAGTTGTTTAGATTGCTAACACGTTGCACAAAAAAGAAAAACCTATGCTGTGAGGGTGAATGGAAGGTCTGTGTATGCCTTTTAAACAAGACTAGCACTGTGGAGCAGCACATATTCAGCATAGAGGCAAACTGATTTTTACAAAATTACTCACTTATTCTTCCAGTGTGCCATAAGAAAACAGGCTTTGCATATTTTCCATTCAATACTGCCGAGGTTAAGGTGTTCTTGCATTGGCCTGTTTATAACTATTCAGTTGTAATGAGGCTCAATTTGAAAAAAAACCCACACTTTTTTTGGTACTATGTTTGTTTGGGTTTTATTTGTTTGAATTTTTTTTAAGTGTACAAGTGAAGCATTACAGCTCTGTTGGAATCAATGTGCAAATCCAACAGAATGATTGTGCAATATCATGGGTTTCTGAGAGAAACCCTTACTGCAGTTGTGTAAGATTTCCTTTCAGCAGTCATAAACAGGCAACCACACTGAAGTTGTGCATCTGTTTTTCAGTACAAAAACCAAAACAAGACAGAATAAACCCTTTTGTTTTTCTCTTGGGAAAGTGTAAAAGTTAATAATGGTATGAATGTAAAGACTACTAATACAGTTAATATTTTTGATGATATTTCAGACCCAAAGTTTGGGGTAAGTACAAAAAATTAGATTTTACAATTTAGCTTGCCAAATTTTCATGATTTTGGTACAAATGCTGTCTTTAAGCTGCTTTTCTTTTTTTTAATTTAAATATACAGTCTTTTCATGATGAGCTACAAATGCTCTTGGCTGGGCCAAAGACTAAAATGTTTGCAATTACCCAATTGCAAAGAAAAACATCTGTTCCAATGGCTCATGGAATAAACTTAATTACACAGTTGCTGTGAACTAGTGCAATCACTTGACAGCACTGAAAAAATAATAGCTTCAATGTAGCTCCACCTTTATGGCTAGTTCTGTTAGGAATTTTTCTTTCAATGCAAAAGTGCTTGCAAAGACCACTATTCTATGGTGTTCTTCAGAAACTATTCAACAGTGTCAAGCACTTGGTACATTTGGGATTTTTGTCTCTGAATTTAATTTTTGGTCCTTTATAATCCTAGAAACACTAAGGGTTGTGTGCAGTTGTTTGAGCAATTTCTTATTTAACAGAAGTTGGGGTTTGTATTCTGTCTTTGTGTTAAACTGCAAAACACTAAGCAATTTTTGTTGCTTCAAGAACAAAAAATTTGATTTTGAGGGGATCTCTTCCAGATGTGTTTGCTCCCAGTTTTTTCTGTCTTGTATCAATTCCTTTTTCATTCTTCCAGGTCAAAAAATAGTAATCAGGTAAAGAAATTCTTTTGTAGCTGTGGAGGATACATTTACTGGGAAAGGTGAGCAGATGAGTTCCACTTTGCCCTCATACAGTATGTAGTTTAACCAGTGAAAATGGTTTCCCAGGCTTGACTGCTTCTTGTGTGCTGACTCTATATTTTGGGGTGAATAGTGGATTCCTTAGTTAGCTTCAGTAGTTACCTGAGCTTTTCTGCTAGGATGTTGTAACAGTGGGAACCTGTTAAAATAATTAAAATAAATAGGGGTGCTCACAAAGTGTTTAACCTTACTAGTGAAGAAGGTGATTGCTTTCCTGGTGAAGCCAGCGAGAGCTTTCCATCGATTTCAGCAGAGACAGGATCGGTCCCAAAATGGGAGTATGTCAACACGCCGTTAGTTTATTTTTGAGCCTGCAAGATGCTGGCTGGTAAATAGTAGGTGCAGATATCCTTCCGAGATTTCCAGTAGGCTATAAGCTCATCTGCTTGTGTGGAGATGCCCTTCCATGAAGAAATCTGCTGGATTTCACGTAGATGAATGCAGAATAAAAAGAACTTGCCCTTGATGTTGTTCTGCCTGTAATATACGCACTATCTGAATGTGATAATTCAGTTGTTGATTCTGATCTGTCTTTTCTTGAAATACCTGACTGTGTCCTTGGTGAATATCATAGGTGGTGGTATCGTTCCTGACGTATGAAACACAATTTTTCAAGCCCTTCTTAGGGTTTGAACTGACCAGGTGCTACCCCAACTCACTAGGAGTTGAAGGACCTTCACAGATAAGGTGTTGCTGTTAGTTTCAGTTTTGCTGTAGAGACAAATGAATTACTAAGACATACATCTGACTTCTATGATTATTTGTTATTTCCACATCTTCATGGCTATGCGCAAGCGGATTCTGTTTCTCTGCAATATGTCCTTGATGGGACTTCTGTTTACTTTCACTTGAAAATTGCTTGATTCTTCTTTGATTCTTGAACGCATCAGGGAGGGATTTTCTCCCTTGGTTGCTCTGTTCCAAACTTGAGAGCGAGCCCACAGACACCTTGCATCAGTTAAATCAACCCACAAAATGCAGTACCTCTTCAAGTGACTAATGAGGATGCAACAATCAGTGTCTTTTGACAATTTGGAAATGAGTGTGTGAAGGCAGGGAGGATGCACAGCTTGATTTGTTTTATTTGTGACTCAGCTAAACTATAAAATGCTTCTGTGTCCTGACACAATGCTCATTCTTGGATCCTTGCATTTGAAAAGGTTTTGCTGGTCCATGATGAAACGCAACTTTTTTTTTTCTTGTGTTCACTGCTTCTGAAGTACTGCGGTTTGCACTTGTCTGCTCCAGATAAGCCAAAGAGCTATCCACTCCTTTGCTGATTGTTGGTTCTTACAAGCAGTACTGTGTGCAGCCATGGAAACATGCCTGTGTGACTCCAGTGTGAACCTGACCCATGTGCAGTGGTGTATCTGGGGGGCCCAGGATCAGTGCACGAGATTCCTGCTGGCTTCTTTGAGCTATGGCTGAGCTTTGCATTGAGCTCGGCAGGGGTGATGCTGCCCTGTGTGTCACTCCCATGCCACTTTGCTTTCATGTGGTTTGTGTCTGACTAAAGCAATGTAACGAAGGGTGGGATTTTCAAAGTCTTAGGGGAAGCAAGTGCTCAGGTCATTTTGGGTTTCCATATGCTTTGGGTGCCTGATGCCCTGAGCACCTTCCAAAATCCCAGCCCTCAGCTCTTCCACTATACTTGAAAACTTTTCAGTTTGACGCTTTCAAATGTAAAATGCTGTTATTCTGTTCTGATGGTGTGAATGTAAATTCCTGTGAGGGTGTGTAGGAGCTTTGGGAGCAAGGACCCAGCTGGACCTAGGGTGGTGTTGTGTTGTGGTCATGCTCCAGGAGAAAAGAACATCTGCATCATCTTTGAATATTTTAGTAAAGGTACAATTAGTGGAATGTTTACATACAGCCTACTGACAAAAAATGAGACAAAATATGTGTCAATAAAGTGTAAAGTATAAAGTATTTAAGTGCAAGACTCTACTAGTTTTTTCTTGTTTTGCAGATCACACTAGCTATTTTTGAAGTTGGTAAATGTGTATAACTTTTGCAAAAACCAGACAGAACTACCTGTTCACTTTCAATGTGCCCCATGCTGAATTGTGCCTATTTCACTCTCTGCTGTTGTTATGCTGCTGATTCTGCTGTTCTGAACTGTTCACTGGATCATTCCATTTGCATGCAACACAAATGCAAGCTGAGCTGTCTGAGAGTAAAGCTGAAACACGTTTGTATAACTTGAATCGATTAATGACTTTCTCTTTTCCATGCCCTGTTGAAATGCTGTGTATAATTTTGATTTGTTTCTTCTGCCCTGATTTCTTTCCACTTCTGGTTTGGTTTTTGTTTTTTTTTTTTTGAATGGTAATTTATTTTTGTTTGGATTATAGGCAGTATCTGTACATTTTGTTTCAAGGTGATATTGTGGATGTCTTTAAAAAACCAAATTGTTATTTTATATAATTTTATCATAAAGTTGCTCTAATAAATCATTCTTTTATCATGTGGCAGCGATTCTGGATTTTGTGTGTTAATTTGGAGGAGGATGTGTGTTTGGTGGATGGATTTTTTCAACTGCCTGTTCTCACTGGTGTTAAGTGCAGTGCAATGAGAGAACTGTCAGGAACTGAAGACTCACAGCACGACTGGATCAGTCCTGGTGACAGCTATGGCTGGGGCAGATCCCAGGAGTGCCCTCATCCCCCCAGAACTTCCATGATTGAGGTCCCTAAGTTCCTCTCACATGAGGATGCCACATCTGAGTGTATGGTATGGTGATATTTGATTTAATTTTTAGTGCTGGTTTGTTTCATTGCCATGATTTACATGGTGGTTGTGGTCAGCCACCAGCCTCGAAGTGATCATTCCCCAGGATGTATATCATTACAGATACATTTTTAGGCTTACTTTTTGCTCTCACCTTATATATATATAGTTTATGTGTCTGTGAAATATTTTTTAACTTTTTCCTTCATTCCACCAGTGTCCTCCTTCCCTTCTGCAGTTCTGTCTGAGCTTTGCATCCTTCCTGGCACTTTTGAAATAATGTTTATTCCTCCTTCTCCTCTGCACTGCCTTCAGCCTCCCCCACCCTGCTTGGTGCCATGTGGGACTCTGCATTAGCACAGCTCCCGTAGGAAGCAGAAAACATGGCATTGTTTGTCAGCAATAACTAAAACAGAAAGAGGAAGAAAATATTAGTCCCTAACTAGAATCACTGGGAGGTTTTCCATCCCCTGGTGACCTTTCCATTAGATACTTAACATGGAAATCTTTTACATTTAAAAGTTTTAGGGAGGGATTTTGTGTTTTAAAAAGAAAATTAAATCTTACGCCTCTCTTAAAAGGCCTTCTGCAGCTTAGTTTGTGTGCTGTGTCTGCAGAGAAGGTTTCCTGTGTTGTCTACAATGCAGGGCTGGATTATACACTAACAATATTTCCCCAGGCTTCCCTGACAGTACAGAGTGGTGTTTGAGTCGGGATGCTGTGCAAGGGGCCCTTTTGAAATCAATAGTGCACCCACTTCATTAATTTTTAACAGTTTGACTGAGTAAACATAAGAGGCAGTGGAACTGTGGCCAAAACTATTTGCAACATAATGAAAGCTGCTAGAATTGAAAAATAAAGGATAGATGGGAAAAGTAATGATCTCCTCTGTGCATCTTCCTGCTGAGTCTTCAGCTGCAAGCTTGGCACTCTTACATCCTCAGCTGCTTTGGGAAATAGAGCCTGGTTTTCCACGTGTGCATAGCAGGGAACACCAGAACGGTTTGCCTTGAGCAGGGTTTCAGGACCCCTTGTCAGAGTTCTAAGTCTTTGGAGGAGACAGGTTCTCTTTTTTGGGTCTTGTGTGAAGATCCAGCAGTAAACCCTTGTCTGTTAGGTTCTGCCCACGTGATGGAGGGAGAGCAGGGTGTCTCTCAGCAAGGACATCCATGGGCTGTTGAAGAGCAAAGCCGTGCTGCTCTCAGCTGTTCCTGCTGAGATGGGTTGGTGTGGGGCAGCAGTGGGCAGTTGGCTGCAGGGGTGTTGCTTTCCTTAACAGGGTCCAACCCTGCAAAGACTCTGAGCACCAGCACACAGGTGCTGGTTTGTTTCATTTCACTGTGCAGTTCCCCAGAAAAGGTGTGTTATTGTAGTGGATTGGCTGCTGAGGTCTCTGACTGATGTGGGCTGAGCAAGAGAAGACAAGAACAATGAATGTAAGAAAACAGCACTCATTAGGACTCTACCCTGATTAAGCCTATTCTCCTCTGGACACAAAATATGGAAAGTACTGTACTTGCCAGAAGAGCTGGTGCCAGAAAGGGTTTGTTCAACACTAAATGCTTCTGTCAACATTCAACTCACAGGAAGGAAAAAAAACCCAAAACCCTCAAACTGTAGCATCCACGGACACTTCCCACACAGAGGCAAGAGGACTCATGGCTTCAGCAAGAGAGCAGGTCACTCCTTTGGATGGTATGTTTTTCCCTGGGAATGGATCTCCCTCCCAGCCACTGACACCTGGGCAGGCTGAAAGAGGATGTATGATAGCAGCTTATAACACACCTTCACCTCAGGGAAAGGGATCTCTCTAAGCAAAATAATGTTCCTTATGTTTAAGAGGACTTGAGGAATTAGACTGCACTGGGCCAGTGGTGTCCTGGGTTGGCAGGTGCTGTGCAAATCGAAGAGAAGGAGTATAATTTTTATGATATGAAATAATTCAACACAGCACACACTGAGGTATTTTCCTAATACTTGGAAGTCATCTTTCCCAGGTGTGACTGGAGGGTGAGTGCTACGCAAGATGAGTGACAAGACTGAGACAGCAGAGGACTCTCTGCAATCCCTTATGCTATATGAATCAAGGCTTTATTTATTTGTATTCAATTTAAATATTTTCCCAAACAAAACATGGCTGGCAGGCATTTAGTATTTAATTTTAGGCTGAATAAAATTATTCCAAATAGGTTAAATATTTCAAGTGACATGTTTCAAGTCCATGGTCAGACATTTTACTAAATTGACTAAGTATTTTAAGAAGTGGAATCTTAAAAAATCTGAGTAAATCTTAAAATACTTCCAAACAAATCACAATTTTATTCAGACTTTGAAATTTTCCCTAGGCTTGTCAGCTGAATCACTTCCCAGTTCTAGACCTGAAATAACTTCCTTTGGGTCCCCCCTCCCCAGCTAATTTGAGTATACAATCTTTTGGCACAAAGTATAAATAGAGCACTTTTCTTTTCAAGTGTATGGACCGTGGTTGTTCCTGCCTCCCATCCTTCTGTCGACTGTTGGTATTTGGAGCCCAGCCTTGTTCTCATGGAACAGAAAGTGTAGTTTTGTAGTAATCTCTGCAGCAATACTGATGTTTTTGTCTATAATTAGCTCTCGGAGATGAGAATGTGTTAAACTGGCAGTTTCTTCTTAGCAAACCTCCCACACAGGCAGAAAAAGCTCTTTCACTGTATCTTTTAATGCATGTTAACCACAGAGTGCCACCCAACTGTACAGCGAGAGATGCATTCACTCTGCGGGCGGGATGGTGGCAAGTCAGCCAGAGCAACTGGTAGAAGGAGCCTTGTCTGAGAAATGGGGAAGAGGCTTCTTGTTTGCTCTAAAACTTCCCACTCTTCTTTTCTTCCCTCTTCTTCCCCCCCGCCCCCCCCCAGCTGCATGAATTGATCAAAGAGAATTATATTCTCCCCATAAACCCCCTTCCATCCTGAAACTCTCATAGCTACAACACTGCTAGTAAGATCAGAAATGCAGAATTGTTGGGCTGGTATGTGAGATCAGATGAGCAGAAGGAAACCAGGGTTTTGCAGGCTGGAGAGGAGGAGGACAGTGGAATTCATCAGGGCTGCAAGTAGGAGAGCTGAGATACAGCTGCCCTTCCTCTGATACAACCAGCTTGAGCTAAACTGGTGATATTGCAGAAATAAATGATAAATCCTGAACTTTGTACGAAGGTGCTGCTGCCTGTGTGGTTTGATCTCGAAGTCCAGATCCCAAAGTGGGATTTGTGTTGACAGTTCATGCCAGGATTTCAGTCGTGCACACAAGCAGGAGCTTAGCTGAAATATTTAGTTGGGATGCTCAGCCTCTGAAGTCATCTGAGGGCCAGGGACACTTCCTGGGGGCGATTTGGACCTTTAGCAGGATGGCTTTTTGGAGCTGTCTTGTCTTTTCTTTGGCTGCAGATCCTGCCTCCAGCTTTCTAGTAACCCAAATCTACAGGGACATCAGCAGCCTTTGTTTTGTTTTGAAGTCCTGCTGTAACAGAGATTTGGGATGGCTCCCATGATAAGAGACCTGTGCACAGCAGTAAATTCAGGGGCAAGCTGGCTGGACAGACAGGTGTCCTATCTGCTCCACCAACGACCTTTTGGGCTTCTTTGAGTTCATGCTTGTGTTTTGGTCTTGAGGGAAGCAGAGGACTCATGGCACTTTCAGTTCCCAGGGAAAGGCCTCTTTCTGCTGTACCAGACTCATCCTCTGGCTCCTTATGTTTTCCATCTTCAGCAGTTTAATACAAGGTATGCTAAAGCCTCGTGTTCCAAGCTGTCTCTTCATTGACTCCTTACAGCATCCTTCCCCTGGTACTGCACTAGGGAACTGCATCCTTGGGTTCAGTAGGAACGAGGGGCTGCCTGGAGCATAGCAGAAATGTTCCCAGAGAGATTTGTGTCACCTGAGCTGCAGTCTTTGGATTTTTAAAGAAAGCATAATTTCTTAGGAGCTGCCCCAAACTCAGTGTCAGACATAACCCCTCTACAATGTCACTGCAAATTCCAAATGCCATGTGTTGAAGATGAGGGCTGCATTGTTTCAGAGGAGCTGGTTTGCTCCCTTATATTTGTCCAAGCATGACTGAGCAGGAAAATGCTTTCAAAAAAAACTTTGCAGAGAGGTTGTTTTGGAGGGTTGGTTTGTCTGCTTAAAATGCTTATTCTGGTGGTTAAGAATAACGCAGTAAGAATAGTGCCATGTTTGGGTTGCTAACAGCACCAAAGCTGAGCAGTCAGTCCAAGCAGTGTCTTCTCACACTGATCTGGTCTCTGACTTTACACCACTGAGTGGCAGCTTTGCCATCCGACAGAGCAAGTTATGGCAAACAGGCGAAGATCAGGACCTGGAGTCTAAGAACTGGTTCACAACAACTGGATGATAACTTAGCACCCTGTCAGTGCATGTTGTGAAACTCAGTGTCTAAGAGGAAGTAATTTACAGCAGGAGGGGAAAAAAAAACAGAAGAACCCTAACCAAATTTGCTGATGAAGAGCATGAGCACTGCTTCTTGTACATAAGGCTGGGAGTAACATTAGAGTACAGTGGGACATCCACACAGGAGGAGACTTTCCAGGATGGTGAGTACATTTGTCATCATCTTGAGAGATCTGGGGGGTGGCCATGGAGAGATGAATGCACCTTGTTTATCTGATGAACTTCAAACAACTTCTGGGAAGGTCTTGTATAGTGAAAAATCACATCCTTGTGTTTGAAATTCCAAGTCTGACACAGTTTGTTGCTGGTGGAGAAATGAAGTACCAAGAGGTATTTCAGAGGCAAGGAGAAGGCAACCTTAATGTTATCAACAGCAGTGTCCTGTGGGTACTCAGCAGACTGGCATTAGCTGGTGTCCCAGCCTGTGAAGCAATGCTAAGTAGTAGTGCTTGAATTTATTGCTCTTGGATGAACTTCAGTCATTGAAATCGGCAGCTGGAAGAGCCCAGAAAGCTCTGAGGGAGCCGCTGTTAATTGCTGACCAGCTACAATATTATTCTTAGGATTTCTGGTTGAGTCTGTGATGTTTACCTTCTTTAAAATTAAACTGCCTGTTTTTGAGCAGTTTTCTCGACTTCTGTACATCAGTGGGACTCCAACCCATCAGCAGTCAGAGACATCAAGAAGGGCAATGTTTGAACAGAATGGGAGATGATTCTATCACAGCACAAAAGAGATCTGTTCACCTTTGTATTTTAAGAAAAATGCTGCTTTTTGGAGACATTTTGTAACTGTTGCTGAAAAAGAGAAGTGAAACAAGTTGTTTCTGGTAAGCTCCATCCATCTGAGGCCATCATGTGGCTCTGAGAGCATTGACATCTGCAGTTTCTTACCAAGACACTGCCTGGGTCACCGAATGTGACTTTGGGAGCCAGAGGGACAAGGCAACACCTCTCAGCTCCAGTTCTGTGATGAGAAGCACCCTGGTTTGTTCCTGGCCAGCCCAGCTGACTGGGACAGCTGTGCCAAAGCCACGAGCTGTGGAGTGTGACCTGCAGCCTCAGTGAGCTCTCCCGGCCCTGCTGCTGTTTGTCAGGTGCCTTTCTCCTCCTCCTTTAAAATCCCTTTGCCTCAGTTTCCCACCCAACTCTCACATCTTCTCTCTCGCTCTCTTGCCTTTCTTCCCATAAGTTTTCTGGCTTGGTGTGTGACCACTTCCTCTCCTGTGTGTTGCTGTCTGTGTGGTGGTTGTACTCCCCAATCTGCCTGGGCTGTCAGCTCTTTGGGGTAAGACAGCAGGTCTTTATATTGTGCTTAAAACATGAACTGGGGTTTCAGAGGTATGGGAACTGCCAACTGTCCTTCACTGCTGGCAGCCACTCCATTTCTTTGGGGCTGGGAGAATGGATGTTTATCTGCCAGCCTTTGTAGCTATTTTTAGTGTAAAACCTTGCAGCTGAGCCTGGGGCAGCAAAAGGAAGTGACAGTGAAAAGTGTGAGTAAAACTGCCTTGGGAGGTGGGCCCTGCTATAGTGATTACAGCTGATAGCAGGTCCTGAAATGGAAGCATGGCTTTCTTCTCTGCAGCTCTAGTATGCTTTTAAGCAGGAGTGTTTGTACCTTTTCTTCCCTCTCCACCTTTTCCATCTTTGTCATTCTCTTTCATCTGCTCTTTTACCACAGGCCCTCCCTTTTCACATCCCCCTCTGCATTCACCAAGTCACTTTTTCAGACATACCTCCCTTGTCTTCCAAGACATCCTCTACCTTTGTAGAGGTTCAGTGCCACAGGAAGCCTGTGGGGCTGTGTCTGGGCAGTGTCCAACCCCTGCCTGTTCCATGCAGCCACAGCATCCGTACTGAAAGGTGGAGTGGGCAGGAGCTGGATGCAGCATGGAACGTGTACAGCCATGCTGCTTTCCTGCTGGGGGAGGGCAGACGCCCTAAGCCCAGCCAGCTCAGGTGACAACAGCTGTGAACACAGGGCAAGATGGATGGGACAAGTCTGGTAGGATCTTTCCTACATAAAACTGGTTTGAGTGTGACCACCCACGGAACAAATCCATATCCAATACCACTGCAGCAGGTTCATCCTTCAGGCTACAAATGCCCAGCAGCTCAGGGGTCAGAAGTGGTAGTTCAAGGACTGGCAGGTGGTGGTATCATGTAGTAGTAGCTTCTGAGATCTGCTGTACCCCACGGATGTGCTTCTTGCTTCTGAGAATGAAAAATGTCAGCTGGCTCCCGTGGGGTAAATTCACCTCTGCCAATGCAGGGATGATTCATGACCTGCTGGGCATGTGTCAAGTTTTTGAGAAGGCAAAATAGGCAAGTGCCAGCTCTCCCTGCCTGACCATCTGCTGTGAGTTTTGGCATATTTTGGTATTTGCTCTTATATTACCTTGCTAGTGGTAACAGAAGAATGGAGAAATACTGTCTGAAGAGGAAAATAAGATAACTTATTTTCTAGCCATGTCTGCAACAGGGGAGAAGGGGAGTTTGAATTTCAGCCTGGTCCCTGTCCCCTTAACAGAGTCACTTCTGGAAGAGACGCTGGCATTGAAGACAACTCACAGGCACGGGAAGAGAGCAGGAGCCTGACAGAGTCACATGCAGGATGAGACTGATGCTGCACACTATCACCCACAGCTTCTGCATTTAATTACTGCTTGGTGGCAAATTTGTTTGCTTGCAACAGGACAAAAGTGGGTGTTGAAGGATGGCTGGAAGAGGCAGCGATGCAGTTGTTTACACATTAATTACTGCAGGGATTTTTGTGTGTAGACAGCACCGAGGAAAAGCTGCAGGGACCTGTGTCTCTGTCATTTGGAATCTGTTAATGTCACTCAAGACTCATAACACAGGGAGGATGTTGCACAGATCCATACTTAAATCTCAGAGCACTGTGTGAAGCAGTGGCGGTAACCTGCACTTTTTGTCTGTAATTGGCTATACAAAAATGTTGTCATAAGGCTTTTTTTTTTCCCCTCGCATGTATTTCTGTTTTTCAGATTGTGAAAAAAGCATTAAAAACATCTGTGATGTTTACTGAGTCCTCCAACATGAAGATAGGCGTGAACAATCAAAAAGGCATCAAAACGGTAATTACTGGGATACACCACATTTGCTTACAAGAGCTGAGATTGCACTGACATTTCTGATAAGAAATAGCAGGTTAAAAAGAATGATTTTATGGCCCATCTTAGAAATCTGTGTAGGTATCAATCCTATTTGTAAACAAGTGAGTGACAGAACTCTCATCGATCAGAGGGCAGACCCCTTGCCCAGAGGGAGTAATGTGGAGCTAAATCCCGGAGCTGTGTCTGGCTCTGTACAAGGAAACCATGCTTGTATGAACAGCCTTACTTCCACCATTGGCACAGCATTTGTTCATGTATTCATGTATTCATTCATTCAGCATGCCCAGAGTACCTGGACATCACAGTGTGTAGCGGAGTGACAGCCATGATGTGACTTCAAAATAGATTTCTTACCTTAGAAATGTCTTCTAAAACCTGGGCAACGTTTAAGTCTTGCTAAGGTGTTCATGTGATGAAATGCAGAACTGTTAAAAATGGGTGAGATTTTTTTTTTTGCCTTTGATAAGGTGGAGAACCAGCCAGAGGGCAAAAATTTCAGTAGATAGTTTAAAAACGTTTATTTCATTCAAATCACTGCCTGAAATCGATGTCAGGACTGTAGATTTTGAGAAAAGCAGAGAAAATTTAAAGCAAGAATCTTTATCCACATAGAAACCGAAACAGAAACTTTCAGAGGCAAGTGATTTCTGTGTGGTTTTCCCATGTGCCCTTTTGGGACCTCAGATTTATGGCTACAGCCTCACAACCACCCCAGACTCAATTCTTCTGCTTAGAAGTTGAGAAGCTCAGCTCTGAATGTTGCCTATCACAGGCTGGTGGATGGTTCCAGCTCCCAAGAAGTGCCATGGGGAGCCAGACATGATAATTATTGGGGGGAAATAGATCTGCATGTGTGGTTGGTTGTCTTTCTCTCCTCAGTACAGGGCAGCATTTAGAACCTGGTGCTATACTTCTCTGCATGTGAGTGGCTGGACTGCAGATCTGAATCTACCAGGTAGCCAGGATAATTTTTTTTTTTTTTTCCATTTACATTCAGGAAAAAAAAATGAAAGTGCAGCAAAATGGAAACGAAACTAACTCACCACACTAGAATGACATGGGAATACTGTTCACAGGGATAATTGAGATTTGTGTAGTTTCACTTAAGGGAGATTTAAGACAAAACCAGAACATGTTAGGAAACCACAAAATGTCTTTCTGCCCCTGACACTTTCTGAACAGTTTTTTCTCCCCTGACTTCACAAACTTCTCTTTTATGGTAACATTTGGCTTGATCCCACAGCTAATCTCGTGTTAGAAATTTCCTCATTTTGATTTTGTTAGAAATTTTGTTGAACATCCATTGGTCTTGTGCTAAAATAAAGTTAATCAATGTCAAATTAATCATAAGGCTTGGGAACAAACAAGGGATTGATATGTTAGCACAAAAAAATTAAACAAAAAAATTGAACTTCACAAAAACCAAGCCAAATCCATTTCCAAATTTTCTTCTTTTTCAAAATGCATTTTATTTTATAATATCTCCTTTCCAGAGTGTTCCACTGGGTTCTCTGATTTCAAAGTTCCATTTCCTTTCCTGAAATGAAATCTTCTGATTTCAATGAGGATCAATTGGGCAAGCTTTGGTCCATTTCACTGAGCTTCATGTAATCCCAATATTTTTTTCACTTCGTTTCAGATTTTTCTCTTTTAGCATTTCATTTCTTCAGTTTCTTCTCCTGACTCTTTGTTTACCTTTCTTCCCTGAGTTGGAGATTTCCATGTGAATAATTTTGGTCCTTTTCACTGCACCTCATTTGAGTTTAGAGGGACCTTTTAAAGGCCATCTAGTCCAACCCCCCTGCAGAGAGAAGGGATATCTTCAACTAGATCATGCTGCTCAGGGCCCCATCCAAGCAGACTCTGAACAGGTGTTCCTCACTTTCAGTGCTGCATCTAAGAACAGCTGCCAGTAGCTGCAAGCAGATCTCCTATTCAAAGACTCTGATTTATTCACCTTCACAGGCAGTCATCCATTAGCTGGTGCATTAGTTTCTTGGTGATGGCTTAAATCTTCTCCTCTGTGTCTCTTCCAGTTTCAAATCTTAGGGGCACTTTTGATGCTTGGTCTTGTCCTGATGGCTGTTTACTTTGTGAGTGTGGACAGCACAGCTGATCCTAACGGAGAAGAAGCAGCAGTTGTCAGCATTTACAGAAAGGTGCAGGAGGAAAAAGGACTCTACAGAGATCTCCCAGAGGAAGAAGGACTCTATGGAGATCTCCCAAGAACCACAATAACTGAGGAGGACACCAACAGATCCAATGACTCCTGCAGGTGAGTCAGGTTAGATGGCACATGGAGAAGTCATCACCAGATGGAGAAATAGTAACAGTACTGATGATATTAGCATGGTTTTTATTCTCTCTGCATCTTTCTCATTGCATCAGAAGTGATGAAGCACCACTAATTTGGGAAGAGTGGGGGTGTTGTTTAGGCCCTGGGTAATTGGTAGCTGGCTGCTGTGAGGGGCAGTAAGGGCAGTGTCACAGCTCCTCTCCTGTGCTGGCATGTTCAGCTCATCTCAGTTGCTTCTCTGCCACCTCTAGCCATCCTCCTTTTGTGGCAGCAGTGGGAGGCAGCAGAGTCTGACCAGATGGCAAAGCAGCCTTTCTCAGAGGCTGGAAGGGAGGGGAATGTCTGTGTTGGGAGAGGGTGAGGAGAGCACCCAAGTGACATCCAGCTATGGGGGTTTGCTTTTCTCCATATCCTAGGCATGGTAAAATCAAAAGAGCTCAGTGTGGCTACTAAGAAGCCAATCTGCTGAATCTGGGAGGACACTGTAAAATATAAGCCTGGCTATAAAAACTAGGGGCAGAGAGCACTCCCAGCCTGTTTCTCTAGCTCCGTTTGTTTGCTGTGGAGGTTGACATCCAGCATAGCCAATTGTACCTGACACAGGTGCTTGGTGTCCTGTTGGGGTCACAGTCACTTGCTTCACAATACACAATTGCCATTGCAGCTTTGAACTTGTGGAAAATGTTCCTTATGACTTACCCTTCGAGATAAACAGCACTGCAGCCAAACCCTTGTACCAAGCCTGGGTGAGACTGCTTGATCTAGCCCAGGAAAAAGTTCATGTGGCTTCTTACTATTGGTCTCTTACTGGGAAGGATATCGGTGTCAATGACTCCTCTTCCAAGCAGGTAAAATCAACAACAAGCATGTCTGTGGTTGTTTTTCCTCGTGTATGTGTGGCAGAGGGCAGGTTGGCTCTGTGGTCTGTCTCCTAGAGACATTGCTTGACTCCTCCTGCAAACCTGGGAAGGTTTTCCATGCTGTTCTGAAGCAACACTCCAACCTTCCTCCTCCAGTCAAGTTAGACTCCACCTGGGCTCTGCCCATGGCTCTGGGTATTTTTATGCTGTGTTTAAGAGGTCACCCTCAGACCCACACTCACCCTGTGGATGGCTGACCCCCCAAAGGGGCAGCCAGCAGCAGAGCTGAGGAGCCTGGAGGATTCTGTGCACACAAGTGAATGTGCCAGTTCCCACTGGTTAGTGGGAAGGGTCAGGAAGCAAAGTTTGCTGGACTTCTGACAGCTGCAGAGGCTTTTTCTCCCCTGTGAGCAGACACAGCACCTGCATCCACCCACTGGGCAGCTGTCCCTGATCCATGACACTGGACAGCTAAGGAGGATATTGCACAGCAGCTAAGGAGGTTCCTTCTCCTTTGCAGGGTTCTCCTTCTGGGCACCCTGAATAGTCACTCTTCCTGAGGGACCTCTCTGGGTCTACCACCAAAAATAAATGACAGAGATCATGGCACAGGTTCACCTTGCAACCGTCCATGTTTAATTGTCCCTTGGCTCTGCTTTGCCTGTGGCAGATAGCAAACTCCCAAGCAATCCTGAGCAAGGTCTGGGGGCCAGTTCTGAAAAGGACATGGGACAAGACCACATGGTTTCAGGCAGGAATGGAGCTTAGCTGTGTTGGGAATTCTGCTGTTTGCTGAAGTACCACACACTGGCCTGGGTGTTACTGTGGGCTCAGTCTCTGCCTTCTTCCTGGCACACCTTCCTTCCTCACTGTCCTCATGGGCCCTGGGGCTTTTCTCCTCAGCTTCCTCCCTAGGTGTTTCTGGTGGTATAAGGTGTCATTAAGTGCACACGAGAAGAAGTAAAAGTGGCAGATGTAAGGCTGAGCCCTGTCTCTGCTGAGGGACAGCTCAGGGTCAGACAGACTCTGTCACCTTTACCCTCAGGGAGAAATGACCTCACATATCTGTTGAGCATCAGGGCCCAGCAGTTGATCTGCACTGGGACATTCACCTCTGAAGTCTAAGATGTTTACGGTCATACTTTTAAACTTTACATCTAATAGCATCAAATGACAGAAATATACTTTGATTCATACACTGGATCAGAATCTTTATTCACTCTTTTCTCTACTTGAAACCCTCCTGAAATAGGTGGAATTTCTGACCTTCTTTGCACTGGGGTTCTGTTAGTTACACTGTACTTGCATACATCTTAGTAAAGGTTCTGTAATGAAATATAAAAAATAACAATGTACCACACAGGGTGAAGATATTCTGCAGAGGTTTGAGAGGTTGCTCGCAGAGAATGTCTCTTTGTATATTGCAGCAAGTTCACCCACTCTGGCTACAAAATCAAGGGACCTTGAGCTTTTAGCAGAAAAAGGTAATTATTTCCCTTCAGTGATCCACTCAGAGCTTCCATATTGTAAAAGGGCATCTGGGAGGAACTGGTCTCCAGGGCCTGTTCTGGTGTGGTGCCTGCATGGGTTCACAGGATAAGCACTATCTGTCCACTAATTCATGGTTTCTTCATGTGTCACCATGCTTTTTAGGATTTTCCTGAAAGTTCACATTTTGCATATTTTTTTGAAGTTACTGTGTTTCCAGGAATGACTGCTTGTGAATTTTGGTAGTTGTAACTGCCTGCAAGAGTCAGACATGCAGACATATGCTGGCTGTCGAGGAACCATCTCCATGCTATATCTAAACTTCTCCCCTCCCCATCTTTCTTCAGGGGCTCATGTGAAAAAGATTGATTTTGGATATTTGACAGGAGGAGTGTTGCATAGCAAATTCTGGATAGTAGACATGAAACACATATTTATTGGTAGTGCAAACATGGACTGGAGATCTTTATCTCAGGTAACCTCTGCTCCTGCATATTCAAAAATCTGGGGGGAAATTCATGTTCTAGCAGATAACAGAGAAAAATTGTAATGAAATAAAATATTGTCAGAGCACAAGAAACAGCAAAGAAACCCCTGGAGGTGGCTCCTTCTGGGGCTGTGACACAGCTTGCTCTCTTTGCAGGTGAAAGAGCTTGGTGCTGTGATCTATAACTGCAGCTGCTTGGCCAAAGACCTCTGGAAAACGTTTAGTACCTACTGGGATGTTGGATATCCTAACGCTACCATCCCATTCCCTTGGCCTCTTAACTATTCTACCCACATTAACAATCGTCTGCCTCTGAAAGTAGAATTTAATGGAATCTTGACGGAAGCCTATTTTTCTGTAAGTATGTTTGAAAACAACAGACTGTGTAAACTGTGTTCAAGGATTGAGCAGAAAAATTTCTTAGGCAGTCCTCAGTTGCTTGTACTCCAGGTGGATAATAATTTGTTCCTTAGGCTTCTCTGGAACTATTCAAAGAATAGGGATAAACCCAGCATTAGCTGTCAAATTCTATGGCAGGAACAGTGTGCAGGTCTCATTTAATCACCTGTAGGCTCAATATATCAATAAGTATCGGACCCAGCAGGACCTGGAAGGCATGAGGAAAGATGTTGGTGTCTCAAGCGTTTTGTGATATTTTAATGAAAACTAGATAGCTCTAAACATAAATGAGTCGCAGTCTGGGAGAAAAAAAAAAATTAAATCACTGAACTAAGTGTTTTCTTTTTTTTACAGGCTTCCCCTCCAGCATTTTGTCCAAAAGGTCGCACCCATGACCTCTATGCCATACTCAGTATTATCAGTCAGGCACAGGAGTTTGTCTATGTTTCTGTTATGGAATATTTCCCTACCAGCCGTTTCCTTCATCCAAAAAGGTACAATTTTAATCCTGAACAAAGCAGTTGCTTGCATTATGTAAATAAAAAATATATGATTTCCCTTCTTCTGCAATTAAAATATTCAGAGTGGAAAGCACTGAGGCTGTGCTCCGCATTCACAACCATCCCATGGACTGTACCTCCCAGGTACCAAAGGACAGGATGAGAGGAAGTGGCCTCAAATTGTGCCAGGGAGGTTTAGATTGGATATTAGGAAAAAGGAATTCATGGAAAGGGTTGTTGAGTATTGGAACAGACTACCAAGGGAAGTGGTGGAGTCACCATCCCTGGAAGTGTTTAAAAAAAATCTGTGGATATGGCACCTGAGTTCATGGTTTAGTGGTGAACACGGTGCTGGTGCTGGGCTGAGTTGGACTTAATGATCTTAAAGGTCTTTTCCAGCCTTAACAATCCTAGGGTTCTGTGATTCCAGTCCTGATGCTGCAGGAAGGATGGTATCCAATACCTGTGTGCATTGTTGGTGTTTTAGAGCAGCCTCCAGTGCTCCATGCACAGCAGGAAAGCTGTGAAATGCCAAGCTGGGGACAGTCAGGTACAGTGTCCTCCAAAATTCAACACATCAGCTTTATGTATACAGAGAGGAAAGGGAACACCAGACATATATCTGACATCAGATTTTTCAGAGAAAACATTGCTGTGCTCTCCTTTCTTGCTCCTGTTTTTCTTTCTTGCTGTCCTTTATTCCTGCTCTATTTCCTGCTTGGTGCACTTGACCCATTTTTTAGAGGGTGGTTCTTGACTGTCCTGAGCTTTGCAGTGAGAGCTGAAACAGTCTCTAAAAGAAACTTCTGGGGTTTTCTGTTTGTTTAGGGTTTGGTGGTTTTTTTTGTTGTTGTTGGGCCAATTGTTATTTTGTTGTTGTTTGGGGTTTTGTTTTGTTTCGAATAATTCTGCCTAAGTTCCAGCAGCAGCTTCAGATAGAAGCTGATAGTGGTGATCTGGAATAATCACAGAATGGTTTGGGTTACAGATCACCTGGTTCCTCCCCTCCTGTGCCATGGGCAGGGATGCCTTTCACTAGACCAGGTTGCTCAAAGCCCCATCCAGCCTGGCCTTGAGCCTGCATGTGGTGAAGCACTGCCATGGTCCCAGAGACTGCCCAAGGTCACAAGCAGGACGATGCAGACTCTGCACATGAACCCAAACCTGAGTAACATGGAAAGTTAGTCCATCATGGGGCAGCACTGAGACTCCTGAATCCTCTCGGATATGCTTGAATTAGGATGTTTGCATGCAACCAAGTGCTCTGAATTACCTGCTTATAAGATTTTTGAGTTTTCCAACCATCTAAATAATCTGAGAAAGAAGTTCAGGTGAAATAATTATGTACCTGAATAAACTCTAGGCTGCCATTTAGCCAGAATGATACCATGCATTATGTCCTCTGTCACAACTGTGTAAAGCCTCTGTTGTTCAGCTGGGGCATGGGTGTGTTATGGGGAAGATTTTAGGGTAATAGAGAAACACAGATAATTCTACTGTCCGAGAAACAAAATCTCGAGACTAGCGTCGACTTGGAAGATATATTTAATAAAATCAAACAGCTCAGAGGATTTTCAATTTCTGTGTTGTATGGTTGAGTCTCTGGGCTCCTCATCTTCTGGTTTTAGCCAAGAAAAAGCCCAGAAAACTCTCTTTCCCCCCTTAGGATTGAGTGTGTTAATGCTCTTTATTCTTCATCTGAAGGCTTAATCCACAGCTTGTGACATCTAGGGCTGACCAGATGCAAACAAGAGTTTGAAAGGCTCAGGGAAAGCAGTGCAGGGCCTTGGGCTATCTCCACAGCAACCAGCTGTAGTGCCATGAATTGAAGCTGATTAGTTCAGGTTAGGCTCCTCCAGCAGCTGAGGCAGAGGGAACAAAGCTGCTGTCTAATGCCTGAGTGTTAATCAACTAGAAACTGATATATTTAAAAAATTGAAACCATTCGAAAATTGCATGTCAAATAGCATGATTTTCCAAGTTTTTCAGGATCCCAAAGTCAAGCCTGAGCCTCAGAGCCCGTGGCCAGGCCACTGATCACAACAGGACGATGCACTGGGGAGGATTAGATAACTCAGGCCTTTGTACATAAGACCAAAAGGGATAAGTTAGGGAAATTAATTCATCATTGCTCATGGGACTGTGAGAAAATGTTCTCTGTATCAGCCCTCCAGTCTGTACTAAACATGCTCGTCTCCCTCCATGCAGCATTTTTTAGGATCTATGGAATGAAAATGCTGTGTGGGCGTTAGGAGTGACTAGTCCTGGGATGCACATCAGCCAACTCTTAGTGTTGTGTAGCTGGGTGAAGGAGGTTAAAAATGTTCCTCATAGCTACTGCTAACACAAGTGTCAGGAAAATGGATTTTCAGGGAACATGGAGAGCACAGCTGTGCCCATTACTCTGGGGACACACAGGGAGGGCAGGGAGGAGTGGGGAGGGGTAGAGCCTGCCCACTCTGGCTGATGGCACAGAACCACTGCAAGCACTGGAAACAGTCTCCAGGCCCTGAAAAGGCCGTATTCTGCAAAATGCTTCTTAGACTTTCCTCTAGAAAGCAAAAGGGCTCTGCACGGCCCTTTTTACTCTAGGCTGTATGAACTTGCTTTACCCTGGAGTTGCTATTGTTATCTTTAGTTTCCTAAGGAAATGAGCATGGTGGCACCATGCTGTATCTGGGTTTGTGCACTTTACTAAGCTTTAAACTTTTTGATGAATTTCACCCCAAGCTGGCAGAGTCTGGAGGTCTCAAAACAGGTTCTGTGGAAAGAACGGACTTGGTAGAAGGCAGAAACCTTGTTTGTACCTCCAGGGAAGCCACAAGTGCCTTTACTTACCAGACATCAGAGATCCCATCTGTGCATCATCACTTGTAGTCTCAGTTTATTGTCACAGCTTTCTACTGAAGTGTTTGGAAGAAAAAAATCCCTTTTTGCACACACCTCCTTTTCTGCAGATACTGGCCAGCCATTGACAACGCCCTGAGACGTGCAGCTTTCAACCACAGAGTGCAAGTCCGGCTTCTGGTCAGCTGCTGGGCATACACTGACCCAGCCATGCTCCACTACCTGAGGTCCCTGCGTGCTCTCAACAACCCACATGCCCACATCAGCGTCGACGTGGTACGATAAGTAACCTGATTTTGGAAAGAGAGCTTGAGGATATGGCCCCAACACTGATTTTGGAGACAAAGCTGCAGTTTGTGTGTACAAATAGTAGCTTTTAGAGGAGCAGGTTGTCTGTTTTTGCAGTGACATCAGGGATGTGCCTGGCTATGGCACTTGAGACATTATCCTGGCAGTTGCTTTTGCTGAGCACCGTGACTGTAACAGTTTATATGATAACTTAGTGCTCCTCTCAGCGACGTTTTCCTGTGTGGAGTATTTTAAATGGGCCTAATTTCTAGCAGTTTTCTAAAATTGAGAGCTCTGCTGTCTGCTTATATAGATAGACCTATTTTTGAACACTAAATATTGCACACAGGCCATAGGCATTAGGCTGGAATGCATCAAGGGGAGTGGCGATGGTGTGACTGCTCCCAACACGATGCAGTAACCACGACAGAGAGATCTCACAGAGGGAGGAGTGGATTTCAGGAAAAAAAATAAAAAGGGACAGAAATGCAGATTTCAGTAAGAGGTAACACAAAAAGTTAGGCATCATAGTTGCCTGCAGTACCCTAGTGTCTGTGATCAGCCCGTTCTCGCAGGAGATAGGAGCAGCAATCAGTGGTAAATGCAGATCTATTAAACAGCTGCCTAAAACTGCATCTAATTGTCTGCCCTGTAATAATAATAGCTGTGCCACTAATGGAACATTGTGAGGCAAACATTATCTGTATCTGATCTCAATTGCTTGTCCAATTTTATGTATAGTGGAAGTATTATCTGCTAGTTTTCCTGGATAGGAGTAAAATCTTTTCTATGGTGTATTTAATGACAGAGTGTGATATGTTCTCTGCTGTTCTTCCCATACTACTCTCTTCTTTGAAACTATAGAAAACATGCACTGTCCAATCATGAAGTCTGTTCTTCACCCTAGTATTTCTGTTTATATTTTTAATTTCTCTCCCTCCAGAAACTCTTCATTGTTCCTGTTCTGAATCACACAAACATTCCTCATGGGAGAGTGAATCACAACAAATACATGGTCACTGATAAAGTAGCCTACATTGGTATGTATTCCATTATTTCAAATAGTTACAGTATCTCCAGATCTATGGTACTGAGACTGAGATAGGCTCAGCTGCAATAGTAAAAAATACCCCATTTTGCCATATAAAGCAAAGTCTGTCCTAGGTGAAGAAGCAGAGATGTGAAGAGGAGACAATAATGTACCTCAAGTTGAGTAAGAGATTATTTAATGTGGTTGTGAACCATTAGGAACAGAGCATGACAAGGCTGAGTGCACAGCCTGTGACAAGCACAGTGGGAATTTCACAGCCCATGTGCTCAGAATGACACAGGCATAGCTGGTGCTCCAGAATATAACATTATCGTTCTTTAATAAAAAGGAACTGCTGGGAGGAATTAATGCTATGCACTCTGTTTGTTGAACAGAACTCTAGGAAAGTAAATGAGAAAACAGCAATGTCAACAACTCTATGCTGTTCCTGAAAGCCAGGATGGTGTTTACATTTCACTCTTTTATTGGGAACCCGCAAAAAAGGGAATGTGAAAGTGCTCTGTCATTTCAGCCAGCTCATCCTCCCAGCAATGCACACTAGAGCCTGATTTTCCGACTGGCTGAGGGTTTACAGCTCCAATTGCCTTCAATACTTTAATAACTTGTTTCAAACTTGAAGGCAGATATGAGGATAATTTGTTTTCATGCCTAAGCACCTTTTGGAATTGACAGATTTTTTTCTGGATAAGGCGATCATGAGGGGAAGTGTTAAGTAATAAATGTGTATTTTTTGCAGTGCTTGATTTTCTGAACTGAGGTAGCTTTGGAGGGAGCCCTAGACAATGTCTGCAGCTGGATTCCCAGCTTTGCCTGGTTTAGAAGCAGGCTTTGCATGTCAAGCTCAGAACACCTCCTGAGGCTTTATTGATCAAGAGTCCAGTTTCTCCTTTTGTTTTCCTTTAACAAGCAATGAGAATTAAGTCCATTAAAGACGTTTATTCTTTAAACACAGAAACCCATGTGAAACACTGGCTTTTACCCCTCTTTTACCCCTCAAATGTTGCACTTTATAACCATGTTTATGAGTAGATTAGTGCATTCTGTCACAGGCTGTAAGGAATCAGAAGGTTATGCACCATCAGGGTTGCAGTTAATACCAGGTTTCCGAAACCTGAGGTCTGGCATAAGAAGGAGGTGACCTGGTTTTTGCTGCCTCGTTGGTCCTAATGAGATTTGCAGTCAGAGAGCAAATCAACAAAGCCCAGAGATCAAACAGAATGTTGGGAAATGAATGTTTTCTAATCAGCTACTTTTCCATTGCACAGGGACTTCCAATTGGTCAGAAAATTACTTCACTGATACAGCTGGCGTGGGGCTAATTATCAAACAGAATTCAACCAGCCCAGAAAGAAGGCAACGGCCTGTCCAGGAACAGTTGAAAGATCTTTTTGAGCGAGACTGGAATTCCAAATATGCAGTGAATCTGGAAGATGTGCAGGGACAGAAAGACTGTAACTGGAGAGACAGACTATGAAGTGAATTGAAATGTACATTTAAAATAGAAACAAAAAAATGTATCTGAATCTTGTTCCCCTGCAAATCAAGGAACTCTCTTCTTTTTTGTCTTTGTCAGAGAAATCACTTCCTTGTGGTGTCCACATTGATGACATGAGAATTTCTGATAGTTAACTCTACCTGAAAAGCCATTAGTCAGTGTGTGATGTTTGATTCTTTTTTGTGTGATTACCTCATCCCAGAGTTAATGAAATGCATACAGTGTTGTATGACAAGCTGTCTGGCATTAAAGCAAACATCAGACACACAGATCATTATTGCTGTGCTATTTTATCTTAGGAAACTATATATTTCAACCTAAATGTTCCATTAACTGTGTTTGCTTACATGTGTTTAAACATTTTTAATAAGCTCCTGGCCGCCTTAAGATTTGAGCCATGTATATGATCACCTACAACAGCATGGGCAGATTTTTAAGAAAAGCATTTAGGAATTAGAGATGCAGGGAAATACCTCTTTCTAAATGTTGAGGCTAGCTGCTAGAGATAAATGCCTGGGATTGAAACCTTGTGGCCAGCTTCCAACTCAGCCACCCGCGAATCCCGAAAGTCTGGGCATATTTGGATGTCTGTGTGTTGGTCTTGTGCAGAAAACAGGATGGGGGAGCAGGGCAAAGCTGCTACATGGGTGCTGTTGTGACTAGGACATCCCTTCTGCCCTGTGTGCAGTGCTTGGAGAGCCTCCTCACTCCTTCTGGGCTGCCCTGGTGCTGGCCCTGAGCAGTGCTGTGTCTCTGGGCTGCCTTTCCTTCTGCAGCCACTCAGGGACCACGGCCCTGAGCCATCTGCTGCCCTATATCTGTATCCACCACTGCTCTGCCCCGGGTGACTTTCTGAAGTGACAGCAAAGGAGAGCAGGGCATGTGCTCCAGCTGTGAGTGGTGTGAGTGACACTGGGCTGGAGCTCCACGAACCTGGCCAGGGCTGTGCACCTCTGCCTGACACTGGGAGTGGAGACACTCACTTAGGTATTGATTTACACCTCTGTAAATACACAAAAATCCCCATACTAATAAGGAGTTTTAGAGATGACCTCCATCAATGTTCCATTTTTTGGTTTCCAGGCTGTTCCTTAAATATCTCTTCAGACACCTCCAAGATTCCTTGGAGTATGTTATCCATTATTACAAATCAATGCTTCTTGTTCCTGTGGCAGATTTTTTAAGCCATGTAGTTACAGGTACAGGTATCACTGAAATTTTGTGAGTATTCGTGTATGTGCCAAAATATTGAGGAACATGCAGGTGCTTTTTGTGCTCTCACCCCCTATTTCCTTACTAGAGTGAGCTTGAAAATCTTTGTGAGCAGTTACATCTTCAACCAACAAAACAATTTTCTGTAGAGGAGTGCCTTCCTCTAGATGGCACTCCAAGCTGTGTTTTTCTGTTTTGGCAGGGATAGATATTGCAGGAGTAAGAAGAAAACTTCCTTCTCTTCTTGTGAGCTCAAATCTGACAGTGCTGGATTAGTTGTTCGGTGGACAGAGCTTCTGGACAAACTGGCAGAATTTTCTTGGCTACATAAGCCTCATGTGGATTAAGGTTCGGCTTATAAATGAAAAATAGATGCTTAGGAGAGTGCTCTTCTATTTTCTCTACTGATATCACTATTGGTTTTCCTCTATAGCAGGGGAGAGTTTGCAATTAAGACAGTGAACTGGATCCAAGAGGAACTTGAGATTATTTCCCTGGTTTCCTGTGAGACTTTTGAAGCTCCTTCATACCTTGATTCTTATTTACTTCTTTTCTATCAGAAAGTTATAACCAGGCTTTGAGTCTCAGTTCTTTTCCATTTATGAAAAAGCATTAATAATATTCCTTATTCATTCATCTGTTACTTGTCTCTTTCATTTAGATTGTGATTTTTTCAAGCTAAGGACTGTACCAAATGCAAGATGGGACCTCCAGTGGTATCCATTAGCATCATGCTTGGACTGATTGGTACTAGGAAAAGGTTCTTCACCCAGAGGGTGGCTGGCCACTGGAAAAGACTCCCCAGGGAAGTTGTCACATTAAAAAGCACTTGAACTATACTTGTGGACATGTGGTGTGATTCTTAGGGTTGTCCTGCATAGAGCCAGGAGTTGGACTTTGTGGGTCCTTTCTGACTCAGAATGTTCTATGATTTCCTAGTCTGATGTCAGTCTGTTCAGATGTTTGTCAGTATTGGTGTATTCCTGTTTAGAAAGTCACTGGTTTGGTTCTTGAGCATGGATACTCTCCTCTGATCAGCTCATCCCAGGTACCTGTGTTGTGAGGGAGTACAAGGTGAGTGAACTGGCCCTGCTTTACCAGAGTGGCTTTCAGGAGGAGCTGCTGCACTGCTCTCTCAGCAGGATCATCTCTGAAAGCTCTTGGTTGGGTGCAGTGCCTTGTGGCTACAGCACTGCTGACAGCAATGCAGACGACAGCAAGACTGAACCTAACTGGCTCCATTGGGTTATGACTACTGACAGGACCACAGAGTCACCTGGCTTCACACATTAGACACCAGCTTATTCCAAAACCTTTAGAACTATCTGTTCTCATTTTTTCTTGCCATTACTCAGGATTTTCATTTCCCAGCTGTTCCAGCTAAAACATACCTTTGTTGTTTTCCTCCAGGTACTGAGAAAACATTTCATCTACCATTTATGTCATATCAGTCATGAATATCCCCATAATCCCTAAAGGATAGCTCTTGGTCTCACAGACCTCTGCAGGGGGCCAGAAAAGTTGGCTTTAGTTGCAGGGTAGATTGTGGTGGTGCAACTTCCTGAGGAGGGGAAGTGGAGAGGAGGTGCTAATCCTTTCTTCCTGTGATAGGATGTGTGGGAATAGTTGAAACCTGCATCAGGGATGGTTCAGGCTTGGCCACAGTGACCACAAAGAAATTGAGTCTAAAATCCCTTTTGACAGGAGGAAGAGGGACAGCAAAACTTCAACTCTGGACAGGAGGAGAGCTGACTTCAGGTTGCTCAGGCAACTACGTAAAGTCCTCTGGGAAAATGTTTTTGTATTTGAGGGGATTGTTCTGCTCTGCTCTGCACTGGGGCAGCAGCCTCACCTGGAGACCTGTGAGCAGTTTTGGGTGCCGAAGGCCACAAGGATGGTGAGGGATCTGGAGGGGAAGCCATATGAGGAGTGGCTGAGGTCTGTTCAGCGTGGGGGAGACTGAGGGGAGGGCTCATTGGGATCTTCAACCTCCTCTCGAGGGCCAGTGGAGGGGCAGGTACTGATCTCTTCACTCTCATGGCCAGTGACAGGACCTGAGCAAACTCAGATGGAGCTGAGTCATGAGGGGTTTAGGATGGATGTTAGGAAAAGGTTTCTCACCTAAAGGGTGTTTGAGCACTAGAACAGACTTCCCAGGGCAGTGGTCACAGGCCCAAGCCTGAGGGAGTTCGAGAAGCCTTTGGACAATGCTCTCAGGCACATGGTGCGAGTCTTGGGGTGTCCTATGCAGGGCTGGGAGCAGGATTCAAGGATCCTGACAGGTCCCTTCCAACTCAACATATTCTATGATTCAACTTGGGATTCTAATGAGTGAAAAGCCTCCATTACCCCTATATTTAGGAACTATGCTTTCATTAAGCATCCACCTCAGCAGACAGTGAAGTACATACAAACTTCTGCAAATTTAAGCTGGGATTTTCAGAATCAGAAATGTAAGTAACTCACACTACTCAAGTTATTATTCGTATGGTGAGTTTATTGTGAATTAAGAATACAGACAGTGTTTTAATGGTACATGTGAAGGCTGTCACTTCTGTACTCTGGTTGTCATTGTGCACTTGAGAGAAGCATTAATATAAACAAAGAAGCAAATAATTATATACACCTCCTTTCCCAGAAAATCTCTGAAGCAATTCCACCAGTGTGGCAGATCATTCAAACATTAAACTATCCCATAAGTATATACATTAAAATTTCTTTATCCACATTTGAATAATAATCTTTGTAAGCATGTTTTATTCTCGTATCTTACAAACATGATTTAGTAACATGTTTTTTGGTCTTGAAATTAATCTGTTGGTTTTTGCTGTTTTTTTTTTTTTAATTATTGTAAGGCTAAATATGACCCACCACAATAATAAAAAAGTGAGAAGAGAGAAAGAGGCAAAGCATTAGTCTCTCTGCACTAGTATTTAATTTTTATTTTGTATTTTAAAATGCTCGTGGAATATACATACTATCTTAGCTGAAATAAAGAAAAATATTTTAATAACAAAGCAAAGTAGACCAAAAAAGTACAAAGTCTAAACAGGTAAGTATAGTTCTCATAGTACTAGTTTATAACCCATTCTGGAAATAATCCGTAATCGAAATATAACTGCTGTGTTTTGAGAAGCCTATTTAACAAGTCTTTTGCTGTCATGGAGCCTTTCAATGATTTACTTTCATGGTTCAGGTATCTACTCAAACTTTGCTCAAACTATGGGCTCCTCTCTACCTGTCATAATTGTTGCCTTTGGGATAGATTTGAAGAAATCATTATTTTTATTAGTGTACAATCTAGTACATCCATGTACTTGAAAATTTAAGTGTGGTAAATTCTGTTCAAGTTTTCATGAAGCCAGCTTTGAGTTTTAATTTTCAGTTAGTAGAAAATTAAGAAAACATTCTCTTCTGTACGTATGGATGATTTCATTTTCATTGAGTATTGAAAAAATACAACCTTCATTTGGTTGTATCTCCAACAATTTTAGATTTACTATCTTTTTCTTCCTCCAGCAAGATTAGTTCAGTTCTTGCTGAAGATGTCACGATAGATGAGGCCCCGTCAATTTCAGCTTTTTCACCCTCTCCTACTTCTTTAGGTGATAAGCTTTCTTGTGCATCAAAAAACACATCTGGTTTATCAGTTGGGCTATCTTCATCTGAGAGTCTCCCCTCTTTATGACCCATCTCTTCTTTGTCAACGGACTTAGCCTTTTTGGAAGGAGATGTGAAACCAAGCTTGGGAAATCTAAACCATCCAGTTTTTTCAGCCTGCTTGGAGGAGTCATCTGATGTGTCAGCAGGTTTCACATCTTCTGGAACTGATTTTTTTATTTCTGGTTTTGCATCTGTGCTTGTTTCATCCCCAGAAGATGAAAAGCCAATACTTGGAAGCCAAAATTTGAATCTTCCAGGAGATCTTTTACTGTCGGTCTTTTCTTTCTCATTGTTTACGTCTTTTTCTTCACCTTCCACTGCTTCAACTACATCTTCATCTTTAGAGAGAAGAGCTGCAGTTATTCCCTCTGGTGATTTATCAGGAAAACTCTCTTCAAGTTTACTGGAACACTCTACTTCAGCAGCAGATGTTTTTAACTTTGTCAAACTTACTTTTCCTGTAGATTCTTCAGAGTCGTGGTGTGGTTTGTCAGACAGTTTAAGCTCAGCACTGCCAGCTCTCTGTGCTGCTGCTCCAAGGCTTTCACCAGCACCTGTAGTTTTTCTCACTGATGCACCTCCCATTGGAGATGGCTGCTGGACCAGCACTTCTAAATCGCTGTGTGATTCAGGCAACTTCGCCTTGAGCAGTGAGAATCCCAAAGTAGCAGTTTTGACCTCTGATGACAGGATCTCTGATTCTTTCAGTATTTCAGTAGTGTAAATCTCACACCTTTCAATAGCAACATGTTCAGGTTCTACTTTCTCACTTACTTCTTGTCCCTCTATATAAGACCAATGAATGTCTTGCCCTGCACTTGAAAGGGAGGACTCTATGGTAGCTGTCATTTGTGCTGTTTTAATGTCAGGTTCAGTCAGCGTTAGTATTTTGCTTTTTGCTTTTTGAATACCTCCCTCTAGAGCTCCTGGTGTTTCTTCAGGGGTAGCAGAGCTTGCTTGCAGTTGCACTACTTCAATGTCAGTACTAGATCCCTTTGGATCTGTTACCACTTTTGACAGTAAAACATCAGCTTCAATTGGGAGAGTTCTGAAAGTGAATCTCGGTATTTTTAGTTTGGGAATTCTTACACTTACTTCTGGGACACCTTGTGTTTGGTCCACTGTTTCCCCTGTTACTCTGGCATGTGCTTCCATGTGATCTAGAGCTGGACTTTTCAGGCCAATAGATCCTTCTGGTTTTCGTAACTGCATTTCTGCTGTGCCTATTTCACTTTTAGGTGATGAATCAGCTTCTGACTTTGGCAAGTGGGTATCATCTTCAAACCCCTTGATTTCTGAATGCAACATTCCAAACTTTGGAATCTTAAACTTGTATGCTTTAATTTTACTTGTTTCTGCTCTGTCTTCTACTTGCACTTCCACTCCTGCAGACACATCCTTTTCAACACTTTTCACTTGAAATTTCATTTCAGGATCTACTCTAGTAATTTTAACATCTGTCTTCACTGTTGGGACTTCTACCTTTAGATCTTCCAACTTAGCAGTGACATAAGTACCATCTTCTGATCCTTTTGTTGTAGACCATTCACATGAAGTCTTTTTAAACCTACTTTCTTCATTGTCTTTTCCTATGATTTTCACCTCACCCTTTATCTTTCCTTTTTTACTTGCTGCCTCTTTATTTTGAATATCTAGCTCCTCCTTTGGAAGACTAACATCTGTTTTCTTCTGTGTTGCATCCAGAATAATTTCAGCTGATGATGGTTTGCATCCTACTCCTGATGTCTCTAACTTCATGGAACTTTCTACGTTTGGGACTTCTATGTCCTGTAATTTGCCTTTATGCTCTGGAAAAGTCAGAGTACATGAGGGAAACCTATTTGTTGAACTCTTGTCTTTGTCAGTTTCTGAAGCACTTTGGTATGATTTAGACAACTCTGCTACAGACACTGTGATTTCTGAAGTATGTCCTTCAGCACTGCGCTTAACTACGTCTGCGTAAGTTTCAGTTTTTGGAATATTCACTCTACTATCTGTTCTTTCTGTGGATAATGAAATATCTCCTTTCATCTTTGGCAAGCTAACATCAGAACTCTTCACAGAATCTCCTAATTTTTGAATCCCTTCCTTTCCAATAGTAATTTCAGCAACTGCATGTGGTAGTGAGAAGGTATTTTCAGGGATACTTGTTTCAGTTTGTACTTCTGCAGAAGGAATAGTTGCCTGAGCTTCTTCCATATTTCTTTCAATATCAGCATCACTCTTTTTTTCCTTTAAGGATGACCTGCCAAATGCAGGTATTCTGAATTTTGGCATTTTAAACCATCCCTGATGCTCTTCAGTCTGAACTTCTTCAGCTTTTATTTCATGTTCTTTTAATTTGATTTCCTTTTCCTCAATAACTCCCCCTGTCTTTGATTTAGACACTGACAGGGTGCTTATGTCTACCTTTGCATTTTCAATGTCACCCATCACAGCTTGTGGTGTTTTTATCTTACTATCAACTAGTCCAGGATCTGACATATCAGATGTAAGTTCTGATCCTGGAACTCCCACAGCAATGTCAGCAATTTCGTTTGCCATTTTTAGCTGGGGTAGCTCAGCTTCTATATTTGGAGAGATGATCTCTGTCTCTGGGCCTTTCCCTTTTGTTAGGGAGATTCCAAACTTTGGCTTCTGGAATTTGGGCATTTTAATCTTCCCGTCAGGACCTTCCAATTTCACTTTTCTTCCATCCATAACTGATGAGCTTTCTGTTAATATATCAGGGCTCTTCAAATCAACTGAAGCTTCTCCTCTGGGGATCTTAATACCTGTTTTTTGAATGTTATGTTCATTGGTAGAACTTATTTTTAAGTCAACTTGTTGAAAACTCCCCTCTGAGGGAATCAAAGAACCATCAATCTTTGCTGAGCTGACTGTCATTTCCATTTTAGAGGCTTCAGTTTCTATTCTGGAAAACTCCGCAGTGTGGACCTTAGTGTCAGCCAGTTTTATGCTTATTTGTGTCCCTTCTTCAGTCCATTCAGGATGACTTTTTTCTATATCAGGTATCTTAATTGAATCATCACCCTCTATTTCTGTTTTAGGAAGACTAGCATCAGCTTCAACTTTTGGTGAATGAGACTGAGATTTTGGAATCTTGATCTTGGAGAGTGAAATTTTAGGCATGACAAATTGAGGCTTTTTAATTGGACTTTTTTGTTCAACTTTTCCTGCAGATATTTCCAGATCAAAGTCTGGCCCACTACCTTGATCATCAGTTGCAGTTCCTTTCACTTCTGTGTCTATTCTGCTTGACATGACAGCAAGCTTTTGGTCTTCCAAATCTGCTCCAGAATCTGATTTAACACTTGCTTCCTTCTTCGGTGACCAACTGAAGGATGGAAGTTTGAATTTTGGCATTTTGAAATGACCTTCTTTCTCCTCTCCATCTCCATCTTGCTTTATTTCCCCCTTGATTTTTGCTGCTGCATCTAAATCCTGAATATCGCCATCTGTTTTTGGAATAGAAATATCAGCTGTTGGGAGGTGAACATCAACCTCTAATGCCTTACTGTCAGTTTTGGTCATTTTGACTTCAGGGCTGTGAATCTCTCTTCCAGTGCCACATTCCAAGTTTGGAGCTTCAACAGCGATGTCAGATATTTCTACTGTTGCTTTTAGTTGGGGAACCTTGACTTCTGATTTGGATTGGCCAACATCCTTTTCTGTCCCTTTCCCTTTAGAAAGTGTAATTCCTACCTTTGGCATTTGGAATTTAGGCATTTTTGTTTTCACTTCAGAACCTTCAACTTTTATCTCTACTTCACCCACAGCAATTTCACTTGGTGTTCTTTCAACACTTACGTCAGGACTCTTCATCTCAAGTGAACCTTCAGTTATCATCTTAATATCTGAGGCGGAGAGGCTGACATTAGCAGCAGCTGATTTCAGTGTCAACTCATCTTCCTCACAGGTAGGAAGTGGGACCTCACCTGTAGGCATGCTAATATCCATCTCTATTTTGGAAGCTTTGGCATCTGGTTTAGAAAATTCCAAAGCTGGGACTGTAACTTTTGGAACTTTTATGCCCAGTCCTGCCCCTTCTCCACTACTCACTTTCTCAGATTTCTGAACAGAAACACCTTCCTTTCCTTGTTTGGGTTCAGAAACATCAGTTTCCGGGACAGGCAGAGAGACCTGGACTTTCGGACCCTTAATTTTAGGGAATGAGATCTTTGGCATGGTAAACTGGGACTTCTTGGTTTTGACCTTTTCACCATCTTTTTCTGTTGCATCAAATTCTGCATGGAGGTATTGATTCTCAGGAGTAGGAAGAGTTAATTCAGATCCTGTGTCTCCAGATGAAGTAGACAAAGTGGGTCCTTCCAGATGTTCCTCAACATGAGAAGGAACAATAGCTTCTTTCTTTGGTGACCACCTAAATGAAGGCAGTTTGAATTTTGATGATTTAAATTTGTTTTCTTTCTCCTCAGTACCCTTCTCTCCAGAAACTACTTCCTGTTCTGCCTTGCACTCTAAATCTGGGCCAGGGATTTCTGCTTCTAGTTTTGGCAAGGTAACCTTCATTGGTGAGAAATTTGGATCCCTTGTTGGTGCATCCAGAACAACTTCAAGTGAAGGCTTATGCAACTTTACACCAAGGTGGGCATCAGCAATTTGAGCTGGTTTTTCAATATCAGGGTCAGTCATATCAGATGTTATCCTTCCCTTGGAAATTTCAGATTCCATATTGGAAACAACGTCACTTTCAGTTCCTTCTCCCTTAGATCGAATTCTGAATTTAGGTTTTCGGAATTTAGGAATTTTGACTGTGACCTCTGTGTCAACCACAGATATTTCAGAAGATGTTGTTTTACCTTGTACCTTAAGAACTCCTTGTTCCTGAGAGCCATCCTCACTTAAAACTTCAAAATCTGAAAAATTTTCATCAGCAAGAGATGCTATTTTTGATTGAGATTGTGTTAGATTAATTTGGTATTTAGTAAGAGTAATATCCCCTTTTTGTAATGAGGACGCAAGATCAATTTTAGATGAACTCACTTCAGCTTTAGAGAAACCAATGCTAGGAACTCTGAATTTGGTACTTTTAGAGACACTGTCTTCCTTAATGTTAGGCAAAGGTTTAGATCCATCACTCTCTGAAAGAACAGAAGTATCCTCTCTTAAAGAATAACAAAGAGATTCTGAAACAGAAGCATCGACTCCAGACTGGGTTTGTGCGTGAGGTTTGAAACTTTTAGAAAGAGAAATTTTAGGCATTCTAAATACAGAACTTCTAGATTTACCTATTTCATCCTCTTTACCAGAGAAAGAATCGAGGGGAACGTCAAAAGTGGATGCTTGAATCTCAGCTTCAGGCAAAGTCAAACCCACTTCGGCGGCTCCCGAGGGC
>VZTN01005657.1:110091-174448 GCA_013400515.1 Erpornis zantholeuca | reverse complement strand
CAGTCATTTGGGGCCTTTATGTGTTTTTATGACAGAATTCCATTTTATATCCCTAGTCTTGTTTTTGAAATTATAAGGTATATCCCCAGACATGCATACCTGCCCATCTTTCCATATGGGTATATGTCTATACATATTCTGAAGTGAATAACATTGTTTTGTGAACTACATAAACTAAGTGAAATACCCTATGATTCTTTGTCATCGATTTTTAAAAATGTATGACTGTATTCAACTTTAAAAAGTCCTTCCTTGCACCTTCAGAGTGCTTCTTAAATGTGAATAAAAACCATAAAAATATAGTGTAAGTGAAATTTGTCTTTTTCTTAAAGAGGAAAAAAGGAGGAAAGCTAAAACAAGGTTGTGAAGACATAACCAGGAAAGAGAACAGGAAGAGGAAAAGAAGATAAATGAGAAATTTTAGTCCTGTAAGGCATTGAGTAAAAATAAAGATCTGGGCTAGGTTAAAAGAAGAAAAAAAAATGAGAGGAGGTTAAAATCATCTGTCCTGAACTCATTCTGTCAGTCAGAGATAGGAAATACCACCTTCAGAAATCTGAATACACTTTACCCATTGACTCATCAATCACAGAATTTCAGTACACTGATTCCAAAGCCATACTTGCACCACTGTAGGAGTTGCTGAGTGAGGATTAGAGAAATACAAGGCTTATTTGGGAATAGAATTTCAGGAGGAAAATAAATGAGATAAAAAGTGGAATGAGAAGAATGGAAAAGGTAAACTAAATAGAGCAAAATAAGAGAACCAAAAGAAGAGAATCTTGCAGTAAAGTCTTTTCTATTTCAACACAGACTGTCATGTTTGCTGTTTTCCTGGAACAAATTTTTGTCCAAAACAATCAGTTGATGCCCATGAATAACAAGTGCTGGATATTCTAATTCTTCTTTAGACAGTGAAAATTATCTTGATACCTGGGAGTCAGGCTGTATGACTGACTCATAGTCATAGCATGGCTTGCTTGACCTACCTTTCTCCTAGTTTGGAGCATTAAAGTGAGCAACAGACAAACATTTTCAAGCTTGAATGCTCGCTTAAATCCTATAGCTAAAATTAAACTTTAAATAAATAACCAGGGGCAGTCTGTGTTGGTGGCATCAACATTTCTGAGCAGCTTCCTTCAAAGAAGGTGCTTCTTTCACTGTGTGCATGGTTTCTGAGAATTTACACTTGAAAATATTGGCTTCATTCCTTAGAATATTTCTGTGCCATCTGTAAGTTTTCCACCCCCTTACTTTGCATTGTCCATCTGTTTAGACTAAGCATTTTCTCATAGGTCCTGAACACAGTGTGTTATCCTAGAAAATGAGGTGAATGACTATTTATCTTTTGGACTCAGAGCCTTGCAATTTTTAAGGCAAGGATTTTCCCCACAGTCCCTGCAAGAAAGGCAGATAATTGTTCTCTCCATTATCTGAGGCACTAAAGTGTAAAACCGAAAGATGCTTAATGTAAAAGTCGTCCACTCAGGTAGAGGCAACTTCTTCAACTTTGCAGAGACATAAACCTGCAATTCATGTACTGTGTGAACTTCTGCCACTGAGCTGTTTCTGCCACCTTACACTGCATTGCTTGGGGACCTACACTGAGAATTATCTTCTGCAGGATTGTCAAACCAGGCATCTTCTCAGCCATCTTTTCTTAGGGGACCAATATAGAGAATGCTTTGCTACCATTTCCAATAAATGATATAATAACTTTTACAGTCCATGTGGTAGTGGATGTATTCATTCCCTCAAAAAAAGCAATGTGGGTTTTTTTCCACTTATATGGGAGGCAAAAGAAAAGTATATATAAATTTTCATTCTAATATATCAGGATCTGGAGCAGACTTCCCCTTTTCTGTGAGAGCACCTTAATAAACAGAATATGGGTTAGAGTTAGGAGAGAAAAAGACACATAGGAACAGTTTCAGGTTATCAAATAATTATTTACTTATTCAGAGAGAAAAGACAACAGAGCAGTTTTAAACTGGGATATAAGAGAATCAGACTTAGATTTCAGTTCTAGTATATTTGATATGTTTCCATTTGAAAAGTAAGACTTTGAGCTTGGCAAAATGGAGCAAACTACTATCATCAATTTATGGATAAAATCTACAATTTTTTTTAGAAAATCATATATTTAAAAAATCACAGTAGGCAAATATTAAGCACTAACAGATACTGATATATCAAAGCCAAGAAAGAATCACTTCAAACTTAAGGCTAAAGAAAACTCATTTTTAGGCTAATTTACATACTGACTTTTGGCATTTTTGGCAAAATTAAATGGCAACAGGATAACCGAAATCTGTTACTGCAATCAAGAAAGGAGTTTCATGTGTTGCCACTCATCTTTCATTTTCCATAGATGTTTTTTATATCATACCTCTCCTGACAGATATGAAAAAAATAATTATGGGACTTTAAAATCTGTGTGTGCGTTACACCACGGTCAGGATATACGTGGACTAGTGGAAGGTTTCCTGTATCACCTCTAGAGCTCATTTCCCTTGCACTTAGACATCTACTTCTTGTCTGTAAATAAAAAGAAATAAAACTTTACTAAAACTGTGCAGGAATACCCAAGACTATAACACTATAATCAGCAAAGAAGGTGTAGAGTCATAGAATTGTTTGGGTTAGAAGGGACCTTGAAAAGTCATCTAGTTCCAACCCTTCTGCAGTGAGCAGGGACATCTTTAACCAGATTAGGTTGCTCAGAGCCCCAACCATTATCAGCTATGTCAAAGGTGTGTGGGTGAAATGATGCCAAGCCTTTTGGAAAACTCTACAGCTTCCAGCTCCAGTTAAAGGGATGAAAAGGTGTGCCTCTTTGGGAGGAAGCATTCCCATTCCTCCTGCACTTCTGGTGCAGCATTCTTTCTTTGGCTTGTGGCCACAACCACTGTGAGGGAGCAAAGCAGATTGTCCTTCCTGATGCTCTCTAAAGTGACCCAGATCAAGACAAACATAAACACAATCAAAATGAAGTTTTGAAGGGGCTTGGTGTGTAAGAGCAAGAATAATAATCAGTACTTGAGAGCTGGCTGAATGGCAGGTCCCAGAGGATTGTAATCAGTGGCACAGGGTCTAGTTGGATGCAATCCTGTGCAATGTGCCTCTGGGATGACCCTTCTTGAGCAGGGAGGCTGGACCAAGTGATCCTCTGTGGTCCCTTCCAACCTGACTCATTCTGTGATTTGGGCTTCATTCTAAAATCGACCATGGTTTAAGATGACTAAGTAATATTTAAAAAGCAACATTTTGCAAACTACAAGACTTGTTAAAATTTGTCTACGTACTGAATTATCTGAGGTTCTGGATTGTACAATAAACACCATGCACAAAGAAACATAGAAATTAAAGTTAAGGTACTCCACAGGTACAGGAAAAACTGGCTAATAAAATCCCAATGTCTTGATTTCTATGTGTACAGTCACAACTGTATAGTCATAGTGAGCTTACAAGCAAAAATAGCATGAAAAAAAGGGGAGCTTTAATCACATTCTTTTGAAATTGGGAGGATTTAATTCAGCACTGAAACTATCACCAGCCAAATGAGGGGTGAATTTACTTTATCATTAGATACGAATGTTGCTATGTGACTAAACAAAAGATTTGAGATATCATTGTTGTCAGGACTTTCAAGAACAAGAGTTTAGTCTCGCTATAAAAAGTAAAATGCAATCTGATCTGTTTCAATGGAAAAACCTGAACATTTTTCCATGGCATGTTATCTGTGAAAAATGGAAAATTTATTTCAGCTAAATGGCAAATAATTGCTCCAGATATACTGGATTTCACATTACATAATTTGTACATTGTTAAACTTTCAGAAAGTATTAACCCAGGCTACATTAACCCTCTTGTACTAAGCATAAATAACACCAAAGAACTAGAGCAGTTATCAATATGTCAATTTTTAAATGTGTGAAACAGTCATACTGCACACTCACATGAATTCAAGAAATACATAATCTGAGCATGGATTTAGAATACTTAATGCTGTTACTTGAACAAAGTAATAAAAAATACCAATTGGTCACTTTAAAGATGTTGTCTATATTGTAAAACAGACTAATAAAAAAGCATTGCTGAATTGTGATTTAGAGGCACACACAAAGAAAGACAGATGGCATCTAGAACAAGACATGAAAGACAGTGATACTGTCTAGATATTAAGACCCTTCAACTTAGATTTTTTATATTTAGAGGGATATAGACATTCCTATGGCCCCATTATAGTAAATGGAAATCTAACCAACACAGTCGGAGTCGAAAGAGAAATTTAGTTCACCTCAGAGCAGACATTAAGGCTATGATTTTACTAGCAAATAAAACAGTTCCACAGCTTAGATACCTCTAATACTTAAATTTAGGTGTTAGATGTCATAGTGCAGTCACATCTGTGTTTTTCTACTCAGCTTCGTGGGAAATTTATGGAGAAAACTACTTGTGAGAACTTATAGAAAATTATCTAAAACCCCCTGATTTCAGTCAACCCTAGATTTTCACTCACTCACACCCAAATAAAAGCAAAAATGTGTTTGTCTAAGTGATCTGGCAAGGATCATCAGTGGTTTATATCAATCGCAAAGGATATGGTTGTTGATTCCTCGCTCTCTCTTGACTTCTTACTCACTGCTGATATCAAATGGGTTTTTGGGCTGCTGTTCAATACCATTTTAAAATCAAATATTATTTTAGGGTGATTCCTCTGTTTCAGAATTTAATTTCTCTTTTCGTAATTCTTAGAGAATGGGTTGCCCATTGTATGTGTTTCTTCATTTGAGGTGTCTTTAAGCTTACAGTCTGCCTTCCTTTTAGAATAGCAGGAATGACAACATGATGTTATCTTTATTGCCATTCTTCTGTTATCAGACGACAGATCTGATCTTGACAAACCCTCAGTCATTCCCAGTTTGGTTGCTGTCAGGTTTGTTCTTTGCCATCAACATAAAACATTCTTTTAGTTCTTGCTTTATTGTTTCCCATGGAGCCATAGAATAGTTTGAGTTTCAAGGGACCTTTCAAAGCCATCTAGTCCAACCACCCTGCAGGGATATTTTTAGCTAGGTCAGGTTGCTCAGAGCCTTGTCCAATCTGCCCTTGAACACTTCCAAGGATCAGGAAGTATTCAAGAGCAGATTAGATGGGGCTCTGAAGTCTCTGTTGCCCACCTCTCTGGGCATCACTGTTTGTTAGTCAACACACAGTTAGTCTGGGAAAAAGCTCTCAAGTTGGTGTTTTAAAATAAATATAAAAGCAAAAGCTTTCTCATATTATACTTTTCAGGAAGTCATAACAAAAATTAATTTTGTGTTCTACTAAAACAAGACAGTCTATGTTTTCTATCTGGTGGAATTTGAATATGAATTTATGAAACTTGCAGGTTTGAGAACATAGGGTTTATTTGATTTTAGACATAGATATGAAGTTTAATGATAAGAGCAGTTATGCATTATTGTGCAGAGCCAGATTATCTAGTAGAGCAGATTAGGACCCATTCAATGTGTACTTGCAAGGTCAGGTCATGACTGGTCGCTGCTTGCATTGGAAAAATCATGTATTATGATTTTATGCTAGTTTATCTTATGTATTTCAAATGATCATTCTTGTCTTGTATCTAACTGTCCCAGTCAAAACCAACACACTAATCTTCTATTCACTTTCCATGAATCTGCCATATCCAGCTTTTCTCTTATATGCTTTTTGCTTCAGAGCTCAGTTGCTGCCCCAGGAGGCAACTGCGCTGGAAGCTGAGTCTACCAGATGTAGCAACTGCTTCTATCTGTCTTCACACCTGGGCTGGAGTGAGAGCATAAACACTGCACTGGAAGGACTTTTGCAGGTAAGTACTGACGTGTGCGCAGCCTCTGAATCACTTCTGAGCTCAGTGGGACACTTAGAGTGTGGAAATTTTGCAGTCCAGAGCTACTGACTGGCTGGGACACTCTAACTTCATCACCACCTGTAGTGGTCCCATTGTCATTCCACTCAATTTCTGAGTTTTTAAAGAGAAAAATGGGTGTTAGTTATGCTGTAATGACTGAATTGATGCAGAAGTTTTAAAGGAGGACAGTGACATTCCCATGTTTCACATGCTAAGGAAGAAAGAGTCACTGCCAGAAATTTTTTACCTGAGACTCTGTTAAGCATTGGAGAATTGGTTTAATTTCCTGCCATGCTCTGCAATGAGCTCAGGAGTGTCTTTCTCCTTGGTATCCTGTTGGATACCTGTTTAAGGTAAGAATGGCCTGTTTCAGGTAAGAATATAAAAACACCCATTTGCTTAGTCCAAGACAAGACTGGATTCATTTGTCTAATAGGGTATCAAAACATGATACTGCAAGGACAGGCAAGCACCCAGGAAAGAAATAGTACCATCTGGAATATGGTGTCACTGGAAAAGCAAAGTTTTGCCAAGAGTGTATACCACAAATTACCATGATTGGTAATAGGTTTCTTTCTGCTAGAAATCCTTCTGCAAGGAGGGGTTATTGCTCCCTGGAGATTAACTGATGCTGCTTGGGAAGAGAAATTTGCAGAGATGATAGGATAGGTCAAGTGGAAGGGAGTGATGATTCGTTTGAAGAAGCTTGGTGCCTGCACATGAAGGAAAGACTGTGTTCAATCTGTGAAATCAGTCACTGAGTGGCCGTAATGTGACAGGGACATTGATATATGGGATATATGTAGTCTTTGTACAGCCGAGCCATAGTTCCAGAGACAAAATGGAACCTGAGGTAGGATTCTGGGCAGGACTTTAAAGTGATAACTTCATAATTATATCTGTTGAAGCAGAATGGATTTTAAATCCAACCCATAAGATGTCCCTGTTTTCTGAACACCCAGAGCCCAGCTGTGTGCCCATAAAATGGAAAAAAGTTAGAAGCTAAAGAACATACAATCTGATACCCTTGCATACTCATGGAGGAGGAACCCCTCCTGGGCTAGCTGTAGGGGTCCCTATGGACACTGAAGTTAATTTTCCTTGGTTTCAGCTGTAGCAAATAGCCTTACACATAAGGGGGTGGTTGTGAGCCCTTCAGAAAAGCCATTAAAACATCCAGAAACAAGGTCACCATCCCCAGAAAGGGTGAAGCCATTTTCACACAATCTGGAAGATTTGATAGGGTTTGCTGCAAACTTTTCAAATGCCCTTTCTTTCCTGACGTCATCAGGTGTCTGTGATGGTCCTTTAAAGAAAGTGTGGGGCAAACAACTAAAGTCAGTAACAGCTTCAAACATTCATTTAATCCTCCTCTGCACTCAGGCCATCAGACTTAAGAGCACTGAGTTACTACCCTGAATACAGCTTTAGTATCTCACAGGGGATGCACATAAAAAGCATCAGCAGAAGTGTGTAGTTCCATCAGACCAGCCCTATGCCTCAGAGTTTATGCTGTTGTCAGGGAACTGCTGTGGTTTGCCTGATCCAGTTGTGCCTAGGCAAGGAACTTGTATAGAGGAAGGTGTTCCAGGTGAGGTATCAGCATCTGAAAGACACCAATGTACAGCTATATCTAAATATATTTACTATCTACTCGGGATGTAAGGTTAAATTTATCAGAATGTATTTATTAGCAGTTTATCAAAATGTTTGGTGTAGACCTGCTTTGCCAGTGAAGTATTTCATGTCTAATTTCCAACAGGTTGTAATTGCACAAAACTCAGTGTTAAAAACCTAACAGGAAAAAAATGGGAGGTGAGATGGTTGCCTTATTCCATTGCTTATGGACTGGGAAACATTGTTGCAGAGTTTGAATAAGCAATTATTGACAATAAAGTGTGGTCAAAGTACAAGCAGAAACACTTCCATGGTATTTACAAGATTAAATGGTTTATTTGTGTGCCTCACAAGGTCTAGAACACACAGCAGGATAGAAATATAAAACTGATGAATTTATTTCAGATCAATGGTGAAGGTTCAAGACAGAAGTGTGATAGAAAGTGATATGTTCATATCCTTAGAGAAAATATGAAATAGCATTTATATATATTATTTCCTATTTTATAGATATATCAGCCTACCAAAAATTTGCATAGATTAACAGAATTAACCCCTTTTGCAGATGCACTTCAGTTCTGTATAACAAGTAAAAGCAAAACTAGAAAAACAGCTGAATTAAGAAAATATGTTCAAAATGTTTAGTGGTATGCTGGTCTTGCAACTTTGTGCAAAGTAAGCAGTTATGTCCTGAGAGGGCAGAAATGGATAGCTGGAGTGAAAACCTCTTACAAGATTTCAGCTAAATGAATCAATTTATGTTTGAGTGCAGAAGTGTTAAATGGCATTTGAGTGAATCTAAAACTCAGAAATCAATCAATGTGCAAACACTAAAAATGAAAACATTTTCTCTCATTTATTTGTTTGCTTTTCTCATGAGAAAGCTGTAATTTTAAAAGAAATAATTTTTTGTCTGCCTGATTTTGTAGCAGGCTATTGAATTTAAGTATAATTAGGTTAGAATTTGCCCTGCTGAACTGGTAAATAGTCATTTATAGACAATTAGCTGCTTGCTGATGTCTTTCAGATGCTGATCACAGTGAAATGTAACCCCCATGCCATGTCTGTGCAAGCAGTTCCTGCCATCCTCCCACTGCTGCCTATTCTTCTGGACTTCAGATTTCATAGCCCTATTTCATCAGTAAGTAAAGATTTGACATTGTTGACAAATGTACAACTATCTGGTGCCTGAACTACAAAGATGCTGTGCAGTAAGCACAAACTGGCAGAAAGCATCTCAGTCACATCTCAGACTATCTGGAATTTAACAGGTATCAAGAGATTGTCTCTTCCCAATGTATTTAACAACTAAAACTTGCTAAACTATTATTAAGCACCTTATTTGTTCTGTTCTCATGGAACTCTGTATGGATTTGTCAGTGTTGAAACCATCTAAACTTGATCTATCTAAAATCCCATCTGTGTCTGTATCTGGTTCAGTGCTATCTGAACTGCTAGCGATGGTTTCTGCAGAGGACAATACACCTCAGAATCCACACATCCTGCAAACTGCCTGTCTTCCAAGCAAGACTATTTAACATCATTTATGAAAAACAATTATACTCCTCAAAATAATTATTACCATATTTAAATTTCTCACAGTAGTCAAGAAGGAAGCACACTCTAATGAAAAAGATGCAGAAAATAAAAAAGTTACACAGCTTGGAAAAAAAAAAAAATTATTAGCAAGAAACCTCAGTAGTACTGTCTTTTCTGACCTAGTTATGTGTCCTCACCTTGAGCAATGTGTGCAGTTTTGGTCACTGCAATGTAAGAAATATGTTAAACTATTAGAGAGCATCCAAAGGCAGTGACCACTGGCAGGATCCAAGGGAATGGCCTGAAGCTGTGTCAAGGAAGATTTAAGTCAGATACTAGAAAAAGATTCTTCACCCAGAGGGTGTTTGGGCACTGGAACAGGCTCCCCAGGGAAGTGGTCACAGCACCAGCCTGACAGAGTTCAAGAAGTGTTTGGACAATGCTCTCAGGCACATGGTATGACTCTTGGGGGTGGTGCTGGGCCAGGAGTTAGACCCAATGATCCTTGTGGGTCTCTTCTGTAGCATGCCGGATAGCTGCTGACATTAGCCAATGGCAAAGAGGCAGGAAGGGTCTTTGTTGGGTCCACGGAGATGTTTATTCCAGCCACACACGTGGAGGGTTCAGGGACAAAGACAAGGCTCATGGGAAGGGCCCAGGGTTAAGTATGGGTTATCTGGGGCAGAGAGAGCATCAGAGACCAACCCTCAGGGGGCAGGGGGCAGTGCACAGGCAGGGTTAGGGCATGGGAGCCAATGGGGAAATAAAGGAGGGTGCCTGAGGAGCAGAGCTCTGTGGGGGGGAGCAGAACAGGGGTACATGAGCATAACAGAACAGGGTGTCCTTGGGAGAAGCCTCCTGTGTCTCCCTAATGGGGAGCCTCCTGTGTCTCCCATTGGGGAATGTCTCTCAAGGTCCTTCCCTCCCAGGGGGTTCTCAGGGGACCCTTGTGTGGCAGGCTCACTGGCCTCCACACTCTTCCATCTCATCATATTCTGTGATTCTATGATTGATTTACCGTTGTTTCTAAATCCTTCACTACGTTCAGGAGGTGTTGTATAAACTAAGCATTAGTAATAAAAATGTGAAAGAATCTCTGCTTCTTTTTCCTTTTCCTGCCTACCCCATCACCTTCACTTATTCAACAGCACAATACCTTCTTATCTATTAGGAAAACACATACTAAAAGAATAGGCAAAACTCCAGTTCAGCCTCATTACTGAAAGTAATGAAGTCTATTAACATGGGCTCCATTCATACTCCCTCCACTAATACCTGTCTTGTCACTTGCTATGGTCTAGATTGGAGATCTTCCAGGGAAAGGAGAAATGATCTGAATTTTTCATTCCCTACATTACTTAAATTTAAACAAGGGCAGTCCTGGAAACTGGTAGGTGCAGGGATTAGTCCTGAATAGTATAAATAATTTTTGAAAAATTACTCTTCCATTACATTACAGAGGGTTTACAGAAGCACATCCTGAGATCTTGCATAAATTACCTGTGCCAACATAATGCACAGGGTTGTCAGCACAAGCCTTGTAATGTACCCCAATCCATGTGTCTTGCTAATGAAGAGGGCTGAAATATGCTGAACTAATAGGCTTTTCATTTGGAGTTTTATTTGTGGGTATGGTTTTTGGATGGAATCATCTTTGGGAATCAGACTGACCCCATCATGCAAATCAGCCATCTAGCGACAAAAGCCTCTACTCATTGCCAGACCTGAGACAGCATCAAACCAGTAATTTCATCACTAGCTTGCAAGCACTATCCAACCACTATTCAGCCACTAACAGAAAGTCTTACCATGACTTTTTTTTTAAAAAAAATATTCATTTTAGAATAGGAGTGAAGTTCATACTTCTAACAAAAAAGAGTTGAATTCTTGTGTCAAAGTGTAAGAACAAATTTGTTAGATCTGTTCTAGCTCACTGATCTGTCTCTGACAATGGCTACTAGTAGATATTTTGGGAAAGGCAAGGACATAAATATTTTTCCCATGGTTATAAGTTTCTCCAATCTGCGAGATTTTCAGAATGGATATTTTGCATTAATTCATCCATTAATTTTGTCTAATTGCTTTTTGAGCCTATTTATACTTCTGGCATCCACAATATTCTATAGCAAGAAATGTGTCACATGAAAAGATACTTCCTTTTGTTCTAAACTAGTTGCCTGGTAAGTTCATTGTGTTCCACCTTATCTTTACATTATGGGAAACAGTCAGGAGTTATTCCTTATGCAACCTCTCTATGCCTTTAGCAGTTTCTATATACTTCTCTCCAATTTCCTCATTTTTTTCTTAATTCTCACCAATTTCCCCAATTTTTTCCCTATAAATCTTAGTTTATTTAATTCCAAATCTCCAATTATACTTATTTTCTAATTTTACCGTGTCTCTTTGGGGTAGAATCACAGTACCTTGTTTCCATTTGATTCTTTACTGGTTTTATAATGGTTCTTGATATTCTATTTTTGGCTTTGATAATTTCTTAATATTGAAAATATGTTTTCAGAGAACTTTCCATGAGATCTACTTCCAGGATCACCCTCCTGATAGTCATTTGAAGTCTAGTATGAAAAAGTTTAAGTTTGTCACCTTATGGTTTGTTCCCCTTCACATGGTAGGTATGGATTTGCTTTCATGAATAATGACTTTAGCTGCCCCTCTATCACACAGATAAGGGGGCATATAAGACCATTCTGCAACTTGTCCTTGTAATTTCCAGTGCTGATTCTTGTAATTAATTTTGTTCCATTTGGAGATTTTTTTCTCACTTTTTATTTCTTAACCAGATCATTTAAGAATATGTTTAATATCATATGTCTAAACATAGATACCTAAGGGACTCTGCTGGCACCTTCCTTCTTTGTGAAAAATCTACCCTTTCTTTCTACTATGAGTTGATTGTTCTTTGACCAGTTACCACAAGAGGAATTGCCACCTTCTTCTCTTGACTCTGAATGTTTTTTAAAAGAGCCTTTGTGACAGATTCTTTTCAAAAGCTTCTTGAAAATCTAAATTCATTGAGGAGCTTAAATACTGATTCCTTAAGATCATTATTGCTCATGATAATAGAAATAATTTATAATTCTAGATTGGGGGTAGAATTCAGCCACGCTTACACTTCTGAAAAGTCCTGTCTTGACACCAGCCAGTCTCTATCATGAGGAAAAGATCAAGGAACTAGCAGAAAGCAGGTTTTTGAGTATCTCCAAGCAATGTATTCAGCTGATCACCTGTCTGTGATTCAGTGGGCTAAGCAACCCTGTAGGTGATTATCATGGGAGAATGAAGGATGGGAAATGTGCTTTTTGAAATCACGATTCAGATAGGAAGCATCTAGAGATTTGCAGTAACTACCAATTTAGAGGACTTGGCTATCACTGTAACCAGAGATAAATGTCAATATGCACATCACTGCAACTAATATGTCTCAATTATTGACAGAAATAGTTTCCTAAGATTGATCAGCTTCATAGAAAGCTATCCTAAATAAGGGCTCTGCAAACTTATGGGAAGCTAGGCTGACTATTCTGATTAATCTCTTCCCTTTTTCTTGGACACCAGAACTACAGTTTCTGTATTTTATATTCTTGGCTCTGCAAGATACTATGTTTACCCAACAGAGAGACTTTTTTCTTCTCCAGGCCTTTCTTGATGTCTTTTATAGCTCTTCAGCCTTATGGGGTGAACATACTGGTGCACATTGATAAAAGTAGTCCATTTGGGATTGTGGGATAACAGGCAAGCAGAGATGTTGCAAAATGTGCATGTATATGGTCTTATCTGCAGGAAATTGGTACCAAATATATCTTGGCTTCACTGTACGAAACTTGACAAGTTAAGGAATACTTAAATTTAATCAAAGAGGCAGACAAAATCTTGCCAAACCTTCTAATATTTTGGTTTTTTGCCATTTTACTGCCTGATAGTCATTCTTAATTGAAAATAAGACAGAATTTAATCTCTGAGCAATAGACAGAATTTACTATGACCCATCTTTTTCATGGAGACTGAATTTTCTTTGTCTAGAAAAAGATGCCAATATATTGTGCATGTCAAATGAATAGAGTAGAAAATGAGTAGAAATGCTTCGGTGAAAAATATCAAACTTAAGGAAGGTTAGATGGGGAACAGGAACTGGAGATTGATCCATAAGAAATTGCATCTTAGAAGTACAAAGCCAATATTAGTAATTGGCATTCTCTTAAAGGTGTAGTGTGCTAAAATAAGCATAAATAAAAAATGAGGGTTTCAAGGGGCTGAAATTCAATACTATCTATAGAAGAAAACATACCTGAATAGAAATATGTAGTAAAGCTGCACTGCTTCTAAAACTGCCATTCAACATAAAAGCAATGTTCACAAGTTTAGATATTTATTTATTTATTAACTCTATTGAACATCTGGAGTCTCACTATGGTGGTCTTTTACCTCCTGGACTTCAGTTATGCACCTAAATTCAGTCATATATAGTTCAAAGACATTATGCAGGATAGAAATTCATTGCAGGAGTGGAGTGGCATTGTGGACTTCAACACCGAATTTTGAGATTAGAATAATAAAATAAAAATTCATGAGGTGGCTTTGTTAGCTTTTTCCACAGATAAGGACTTGCTGACAGAGTGGCATCCTTGTTAAATAAGGTCTCTGACAAATGTAGTCTGTTTCTGTTACCAGAGTAATCCTAATTTATTCAAACAAAATGTTCTGATATTTCACAAATAAAGCTAAAAAAATAATTTGTAAGTTAAAGGGCTTTCTTTGATGCTGCATCCAATATTTTTTTAGTCACTGTGTTTCACAATCAGAAAATTGCCATTCAGAAATTCTACTAGTTTTGTGTTCAACCAGTACTTGGTACAATTCCCAATTCTACCTTATTCCTTAAATGTTCCTGGCCAGTAAGCACAGAATCTTCCTTTTTCTGTCAGTATAGATGAGAATGTGTAGAGATTGCAGTCATGAGATATTGTTTCAGCAACCTGGCTGAAAGACATACTTACTTATGAAGAGTAAAGTGAAAGGGGAAAACTAAATTTTAAACTTTCAGTAAAATTTAAATTGAATCATAATTCACACAAAAATTTATTAAACATTCATTATTCACAACTTTTTTGATTTATCAATCTGTAGTCCTTTGCATATGTGTGAAGAGAAACACAAACTGAGGAAAAGCTATATATTTCATTTTAATAAACACTGCATGTACATATGGCTCTCCCTGAAATGAGAGTAAAGAAATAAGAGGAAAAAACTTATTAAGAAGATAAGGAAGACTAGCATAATTTGCTGAAAACTTTGTGGTATGTCAGGTGCAGATTTTGAGTTCATATGTAAAAACCCACCTTTAGAAAACCAGCTGAACCTCCTATTAGAAGCTGTTATTTTTCTACCTTGCAGCAATCCCTCGTATTGTTATTTGCATGATGATTACAAGGAAGAGCTATTTCTTTGAGAAGAACTCTACAATAATTATAATAATTCAGCTTCATTTCTTCACTTTCAGTGCAGTTTCTGAAAGGATTAGCTGATATAAAAATCTCAGCCATGATTCATTCTTCCCTCGAGACAAGCCGTGTTCATTTAAGAAAGGCCATGCACCATGGAGTTCGGTTTGCCTCTCCTTTAGCACAGGCTGCCAGGCTGCCTTGCCCACGGTTTGGACAGGCAGAAAGTAGGTGTGTATATTGCATTCAGGAGCAAAACAGGGAAAAACTGTATGCTTGATTCACATCAGGAAAAAAATGTTGGAGACATGTAAGTATTCTCATTTATTGTTCTCTCAGAGGAGCATACAGAATTCCAGAAGTTTCTACAGTGGAATATTTTCTAACCCAGTTACATGCACAAGCTGCTCAGCAGTTCAGTCTGCAGTAGCTGGAATCTAAAACTGAGTAACTTTTACCCTTGTACTTTTTACTGATATTTTTGGAGGATACAAGCTGACTTTAGGGATACCTGATTTCTTTAATACCATCTGACATCCATGACTGTGCTGGCCTGGACTCTGCAGAGCTACGCCTTTGACCTCCTTACATTTATTTCTGGGACCAGTAAATCCCAAGATTTAAACTATACTTTATCCTCTTCCTGCCAGAAGTAACTATAATAGAGCCTAAGGTATTAAGGATCCAAAAGCCTTGCTTTTGCCTGGAATTTTCCTCCTGCTGTGGGAAGCAGTGCTGTAAGCTCCCTGCCCTTCAGTCAGATACAGATGCTATGGATAGATCAGACCCACTTAGCCTGTGAATGATTTGTGGGAATAAGGCCAACACATATAGGAGCACAAGAACATAAAGTAAGTAAAGGTCCCAACAGAAACAGTCAGAATTTTTCCATTTCAAATATCAGGGAATTTGTTATTGTTAACTATTTTATTTATATTCTTTATTATAATTATTATCTTTTAAGTTATTGTAGGGCTGATGCTCTACTATGTCTAAAAGATGTGCAAATCCCAGTAAAGGATAATTTCTACCTGTTCTGCTGCAGTCTGCTTTCAGCCCTCCGTGGACAGTGGTATGAGCAACAAATTATTCTGCTCACGCCTTTTCTGGAATTAAAGCATTTGGAGAATGAAAGCAGACCATTTCACTGGGCTGTGAAGACTGAAGACTATAGAGATCTTGACCCCATAGAGTAATAATTAGGTTGTACACTGGGAGAAGAATGACCTGAATTTTGAAGTGTTTCTGTGATGCATGCTGATATTAGAGCATCACAGATAATATATGTAAAACACCCCTGGAAAAGTATCAGTGCTTAGAGTTCTGGTTGCTCTCTTGTTTGCCCAAAAGTGTGTTTATGCCTAGTTTGTAATATTCCCTCATTCATGTTTTGTGGCCAAATAACTATGTTCTTCTGTGTACAATGACGACTAGAGCAAAAATGCTGGCAAAAAAAAGCAAAAACCCTTTATATGAAGTTAGGCCCTTGTTTGGTGCTTAAGGTATTTATTCAGACTTAAATATCCTCAAGTAGTGGAGGGTGCTGAGGTTGCATCTCCACCTTGCTAAAATAAATGTGGCATTAAATTGATGTTCATGGATAAAAATTAAAGTATAGCTGTGTGTCCTCAGTTTTCATTTGTTTTAAATACAAGCCTCACTGCCTAGTTCTTAAAAATGCAGCTTTAAAAACAAGCCATCCAAGGATAAGTCTTAACTTTTGATCTCTGGGGATAGATGAACTTAACTGCTGGTTTAAGAAAGGAATTAAATCTCCAAAAGAGAGACAAGACTGGCTCTTTTCTAAAAAAACCAAGTGGCTGCTTTTGGCTGACTTTAGAAAACTTCTTTTTAGCATGTATATTGAAGTTGGAGGTGATTCCATTTTCTCTATTGCTACCTTTTTCTATAGGCTATTTACAAATTCAGGGTATCTAGCAAAATAGATTCGTACTCTGGTGATCAGATGTTTAAGGTGGACATTAATCTTCTGTAAATGTTAAAGGTTTGTGACTAATATATATTTCCTCCCCCAAATTCACAGATCTGTAGAATTTGAAAGTATCTCATGGATATCTGTGTTCCCAGTTCATCTCAAAAGAGGAGAGTATCTGCTGTGTAGCTCACATTCCTTGGCTGCTTCTCTTCAGAAACAGCAGACTTGTATACGTTTTCCATGATTGCAAGACACTGCCTTAGCCAGTAAGCAGAGGGGACATTGAGTAATGCCAGGTCAGATCCTAGGGCAATCAAGAAAATAGTTTTGTTTTAAATGCAGTGCCAGGAATTCTTATTACTATAAAATGTTGGATGGAAAAGAAATAAAACAATAATTTGTGTGAGTTGAATTTTACACTAAGCTGGAACAGTGTTCCACAAGTATCACTGAAGGTAAATATCCAAAGGGGGTTTCTGACAATTAGGTATGATTCTCAACTGAAGAATTAAGCCAAAATTATGCAGATTCATTTTGCTGCTTTCTTTAACATACAGTCTGACTTCTTTTGTCTTTCCTTTTCCATTTTTCCCTAAAATTGAATGTATTCATTATACTGTATTTATTATAATGTCTTGTGCTATGTTTACTGTGGGCAGAAACCAACTTCTGCTGAGGTAAAGAATGTCTTTCTATTTTATCCTTGTACAGTGCTAGCAGCACAGACCTTAACTGAAACACCTATAAGGGATAGATAACAATAGTTTATTACATGTCAAGATAAGAAATTATGTCCAGTGTTGAAATATATATATCTAGTACTGAGATATAGAATGGTCATTTAGAAGGTTTTCAAGATAGATAAATTATAATATCAGATAAAATTTTCTACTGTCAGACTTGAAAGAAATGTTTTTGATACCACTGATACTGGTATTGTCCTTGGACTGAATTTTTTTTTTGCGTGTTGGAAAGCTGCAATAAAGACAGACTTGTAATAAGTGTTGCTGCTGCTTCATGGTGAGACATTTCAGGGCCCTGAGAGCATGACTTGACTTTAATGGCTCTGATGAGCCTTCCCTGGGACCCTCACCCTTTTCCCCGGGAATCCCTGCTGTTTATTTCTCTCCTGGGCTGTAGTGTAGATGTGCCTGTCTCCTGGATGGACTTAGACCTCTGGTGTAGCTGGCTGGTGTCCTGGATGGACCCCTCAGATGCCTCTCTGAGCCTCTCTTCTTTGCTCCTGGCTGAGCACCCTGGCTGGCACATCCCACGCTTGCCTGCTGTTGAGCATCCCTGCTCCCAGCTGCCACGGGGCTGTGTCCTACTGATGGGGTGCTCCCTGTGCTGGGGCCACCCCGGGCTCCCAGCTCACCTCTCTGTGTTGGCTGTGTCTCAATGTGCCTAAACACAGGTTTCATCTCTTTTTGTAGCTAGAACTGGTAATTTCAAGGGGAAATTTTTGCCAGAATTCCAAAACAAAAAAAGCAGCCTTGCAGAGATTATAGTCTTCTGATAGTTTAAAAAAAAAATAAGAAAAAACAGTCATCATGTTTTGTTCACAGAATGTTTAAATGATGCTTTCTATTGACTAATTCTTTGTTTTGGATAACCTAATACTGTCATGCTGAAACATTAGATGAAAAAAATGAAATGAAAAAATTACTTTTTTCCTTTACATCTGAAAGGAAAAAAGTAATAAAAACTGTAATAAAATGAGTCAAGTAGTGTTGTGCAGAGCTCACTGTATGCTGTCCGGGGATGTGGCTATTGCAGCAGCATTTATAAGCAGCTCAATATTCAGGCCTGGATGAAGAGGAAAGCTGCTCTAAAGTAATTTCTCTGACCACCAGAAACAGTGGTGTTCCTTCAGCACTGTTTTGCTTTTTGCTGATCCATTTCTGCGTCAGTAACTCTGGCTGCTTTGTTCTGCCATAAACCCTGGAGTGCACCATGCCTGATGGGGTCATGTGTGTGCAGGTGACTAAGAAAGCGATACCACCATTTAATTCCTGGAAGGGAAGTTCCTTGTACCATATACTGTCACAGCCCATGAATATGACCACATGTGGTCCCATTTGCTTTTAAAAACCAAGAAAAAATATTTAGAAAACTTACGGGAAAGGGAGATGATTGTTTAGCGAAAAAAAAAACCAAAAAGTTTTATTTATTGACCTCAGAAAGGTACTCAAAACACATTCCAATACAAATCTTTTGCTTGCAGAAAACTCAGACTCTTTGGGTAAGGAACATACATTACATGAAAGGCATCAGTCAGGCTGTGGGAAAATGTCTCTTCTGAACCTGTCTGAGCTGAAGCTATTAATGGCTCCAAATGTGCTATCTAGTTCTTTATGACTTGGCTGCTAAAACACTTGTACATTCAATTTCTAACCAACTTTCAGGTAAGACTGACAAGATAGCCTGTGGCAGAGGTGATACCAGCCCAAACACCTTTGCCTGAAGTCAACTGAGGATCGCTCACAGGTTTCACCACCAGCCTCATACAGACAAACACAGACAGACAGATGACCAGCCTGGGACTGCCGATGTTTTCAACCATCTCACAAAAGATCACGGCTGTCTAATTTGTTAGATTTGTAATGCTACCTTTTCACTGTCATGTACTTTGTGACCTAAACTACAATATATATGTTTTAGATCTGGTGTAAATACAGTGGAATATAAATATACTTTCCTGTGATCAATAGCAAATTAGGTGGTGATGAGTAATTTGTGCTTTCAGACTCTTGCTAAGAACGGTTCTGAATTTACATCTCAACAGACGTGTCAAGCAGAAAATAAGCTACATCAAAAAAGACTATTAAATAGTGGTTATCTTGCAATTTGATTTAAGTAAATTTCAACTGCCAATTGCTCATCCTCCATTCGTGAAAATCCAATCCATGGGACTTCTCAATATCCCATCTCTGGTGAAATGTATGAGCCTGACTCCTAATTTAAGATGGCTAGATGGGGAAAGAATGTTTTAACCTCCTGTTTCATTATGTGTATATGAATACTTGATATGTATAAATACATATCTGATGCTTTAATATACAAAAGTAGATTATTTGCTTGTCTCTATTGTCTTCCACTTGTGTTTATAAAGAATAAAGTATCAGGACAGATATCAAGTCTTCCATACATTTCCCTAATGAAAATTTAATCTGATTAATCATATGCAGTAGGATCTGGATAGACTGGGTTGATGTACCAAGGCCAACAACATGAGGTTCAATAAGTGCTGGGTCCTGCACTTGTGTCACAACAACCTCTGTACTACAGGATGGGGGCAGAGTGGCTGGAAAGCTGCCTGGCAGAAAAGCCCTGGGGGTGCTGGGCAACAGCAGCTGAACATGAGCCAGTGTGTGCCCAGGTGGCCAAGAAGCCCAGTGGCATCCTGGCCTGTATCAGCAACTGTGTGGCCAGCAGGACCAGGGCAGAGATTGTCCCCCTGTGTTTGGCACCACCACTGACAAGCCCACACCTCGAGTGCTGTGTGCAGTTCTGGGCCTCTCACTGCAAGAAAGACACTGAGAGGCTGGAGCGAGTCCAGAGAAGGGCAATGGAGCACAAGTCCTACGAGGAACACCTGAGGAAGCTGGGGATGTTTAGCTTTAGGGAGAGGAGGCTCAGGGGCAACCATTCTGTTCTCTACAACTGCCTGAAGGGAGGCTGTAGCCAAGTGGGGGTCAGCCTCTTCTCCCAGGCAACCAGAGACAGGACAAGAGAAAAGGGTGTCAGCCTCATGCTGTGCCCAGGGAATTTGGGTTGTCACCAGGAAGAATTTCTTCACTGAGGATGATCACAAATGTTGGAACAGGCTGCCCAGAGCGGTGGACACCATCCCATGGGGTGTTCAAGAAATAACTGGGCATGGCACGCGTGCTATGGTTTAGTTGACAAGGCATTGTTTGGCCAAAGGTCAGACTTGATGATCCTGGAGGTCTTTTCCAACTTTAATGATTCTATGATTCTAAGATTCTATGATTTCTTAAAAATTCTTCCTTCAGTTAAGTTACATTAACACTTTATGTTGATAGAAGGTATGATACAACAATTTAGTTTGCAGCCCTTCAGATGTCAAAGATGGCATGTGCTACCATAGGCAGGTAATATTTGTGATGATGCAGTAGTATTTTTTTAATGAATATAGAAGTTGAAAATGAATTATGCAGACAAAAAGAATTTCAGGAGGTTAGCTAACCCTTATGCAGTGAATTCTCGTATGGGTCAATCTTTGATTTAGTCGTCGGGTTTGTTTGGCATTTCACATAGAAGGAAAAGATCGGAGCTAAGTAAGTCAGATGGCACTCCTACAAGATGCCATTCACATTCCTGCCAAGGTCAGCAACCTACACAAATTAAGCCTCAAAAAAAAAGCTACAAAATTCTAATCAATTGACAAAGCAGACAATTTTTTTCAGATTTTTCCCCTGTAGTATAGTAGAGAATTGATTGTTGTTTTAGAATATTTTACAGTGGACAGAAAAGACCACTCTTGATTTGTTGCCACACCATAGCGTTTCTAAATATCTTAGATGGGAGGTTGTTGCTTTGTCACTATAGCAGGCTGTCTTGGTTTGAAAGACAGGTGTCTGCTAAGGGAGGCAGAAGCCTCCCTTGGAATGGAAGATGCAACCTCCCTTACCTCCAAATTATTATAATTTTGAAGTTAAGGGGCTTCTAGGCTAAGATATGGGGAATAGGAATAAGAGTTCTTTGCTAATATACATATGTATATAACAAGGCATAAAAACCACTGTTTCAAACTGACAGAGTCAGATACGAGCTGACACCCTGTTAGTCAGGGTAGCAGTGGCAGTCTGATAAGATGGTGGCTGCAATCCTCCTGCAGTGATGGATGTGGTTCTGTTGAAGTGGTGATCCTGAAAAAAGAATGTGGTTTTCCTCAGAAGGTCTAGTGGTAGCTATGTAGCTCCTGTTCTCTGGGAATTCCAGTGGAAAAGGCTCCTGTGGTGTTTGAAATCTCATCTTGTATCCAGGATGGAATGCTTGGTTCCTCCCTCTGGGTGGAGCATCTCACAATAGGATGGCGAGTCATGGGCAAGGCACTGAGGGGCCATTAACAGGAGATAGTCCAGAGGGAGGAGGCAGGGAACACTGCCCCACCTGGTTTTAACAGCTCATGAAAATGGTGATAGAATACATACTTTTGGGCACATTTTACATTGTAACCTAGGACACAGGCCCATCACTGAGGAGCCAAGCTCTGGCAATTTTTCCATTGTTTGTTAGGTGAGCCAGAGTTGCTTTTTACCTCTGAAGAAAAGTTAGAGGTTTCTTACGATCTAAAAATTATTTTCAGCAAGATAGACATTAAGCACAGCCTGGTCATCTACACTACCCTTTGTTCAGTGGCTGAAACTCTGTTATGGGGGACTCACTGCAGGCAGGTGCATCACCTTGGAGTTTCCCAGCCCTGAGTTGCATTTGAAGAAATTCCTGCTTTTGTTCAACAGCTAGGGAATTAGAGCACTTGCCCAAGAAATGCAAGACCTTGGCCATCACCTTTATTCTGGGAGATGCTGAAACCACATCTTCCTTGTCTCAGAGTCTGGGGATGCACCAGGCTGCCAGAAAATCCACAGTGCAAATGAAGTTGCACCACTATGCCCAAAAGACTGCAACAGATTCATGGACCCAGGAAGAGAAAAACTCATGTAAAATGAGGAAATATGTATTCCCAATACTGTCTGTGCTTTTAATCCCATGTCTCTTAAATGGGTATTGCAGAGCTGAGATCAGGAACTAGGAAAACGCTGTCTATAAAAGGCTGCAGACATATGTACCCTCGTGTTTGCCCCCCCAGGCTACTGCACACTGTAAAACACCAAATGTGGACAAACTTGGTATAGAGAAGGTCTGAGAGTGCTGGTTTTGTCCAGCAGCTGTAATATTGCTTGCAAGTGAGGGAATCTCAGCAGCATGAGAGGTCACTTCTGGTCCAGGTACATTCAGCCCCAAAATCCAGATTATAGATGGGTGGGGTCGATTTTGGCCACTCTGACTCTAGTGTGCTTGAATTTGTTCATGAATTGTTGTATTTCACAAACTATGTGCCTCAGTGTTGGACTTCATTGAAGCCCATGGGGAAAATGTTGTGAAAACAGATGTTAATAATGCAGTTTATTACAGATACTGGCCTATTAAATTGAAAGACATTAAGTAGTGAAATAAATTATTAAGAAAAACAGACAATTCCAGGCATTCTCCTGGGGAGAAATCTATTTTGTGCTCAGCCACAAGCTCAGCAAGGGTGAAATACAATCCATTTAATGCAGTTTGAAATGTAAAAGCAGTCACTTGATCACATTGTATGAACTCTATGCTCCAACATTTTGTTCAAAAATAAATGTTGAAGAGCTGTACAGGAAACACATATATACCCTTTTCCCTTGTGGGAAAATTCAGCACCTTTTTGTGTAAAGAACCAGTTCTATCACCTCAGAAAATTCTTGTAAAGCTAGTCACAGTTGTACTGATGTTGTGTTTGTCCTCATTAGCAAGTAAAGAGGTGCTCCTCCTTAACATTCAGAACCAACTCCAACACTTCTATGAATAGATAATGAAGAGAAGATGGGAGACAGAAGCTTTCCATCCTTTAAGAGATAGTTTAGATATGAAGAGATTAATAGCTGTCTCAGGAGAATCTCAAACAAGTCTTCAAAACCTTCCCCGGTGATAATTGCAGAAAGAAGTCAAAGCCAGATTTAAATAAAAATTTCATTGATTCCTATGGGCAGGTCCAGGTTGTAAGGTCTAGAAATCCTCACATTTTAAGTACAGATCTGCATCTTTTATAGTGCAGACAGTGCAGTCTTATGTAGCAACCTTCAGATTAATGCAGTAAAACAATCTTGGAATTCAGAATCCTATTTTTTTTTGTGGGGGGTTGACTTTTTTGTCTGTCAATAAGAAATGAGGTTTATACAAGTGCATGTGCTGAAGTAATTCTGCATAAATGGTGATATTTTTGAATTCTCCCTAAAAGCTGAAAACTTCTGTCTGGTTTCTACTACTTTTGACAAAGTAGTAGACATTTCAAAGATAATTAAGCCCCAAGATTCATGCAAATAAATGAACAGTTAGGGGAGAGGAAGTCTTTTAATTAAAGTTTGCACCAGGAATGTATACTCTATTAGAATGTACATGAAAAGGGAGCCTGAAGCTTGGAATGAAAAACTTCACTTGGGCAGCACAGTTTGTGAAAAGCAGTGTTTCCTGTGCCTTGTCTAGCCAAAATCGAACGAGTTCAAGGCACAGATTTATAAGGGAAACAATAAGCTTCAATTCTTGGGAATAGTTTTTTTTTACTAAGTAAATAAGGAATAAGTATTCCTTCATTTTTTACGGTCTGATGTGACTCTGCTTTTGACTGGGTTTGGGAGAAGAAATTCAGTAACACAATGAGAAAGGGCAAGGCATTTTTGAGCCAGGCTAAAGCAGAAAGTCTGGGCAGTCATGTGAAAATAAATTTGTGATGAGATTTATAGCTACTAAATCAAATAGGTTTTGATAATATGCATCCATTTTAGTGTGTCTTGTTCCAGTCTTTTTTTGGGTTGTTTTTAGATGGCTGTTGCCTTAATACAAAATATATTAATCCTAATTACCTAGTCTAAACTTTTCTCTGTCCACGATGCATCATTTACAATGAAAGCCCCCATTTCTGAGCCTTCAACCACTTTGTTCTTCTTTCACATCTCTGATTGAGGAAAAGCCTTTTCCTGATTGCTAAATCAGAATCTCTGCTAGCTGTGCAAGTACATGTGAGAGTGCAAGGACACTGTATAGATGTGCGTACACATTTAGGCTTCATGAAGAGAAATCTATTAAATTATGGAGCTACTTACAAATGCTTTGGTCCAAGGAAGTTGACATCACTGAAGCTGGACCACAAGATTGATCAAACTGTAGTTTATGACTGCATCAGTATTGCAAATATACAACTGAGTAAAAGAAATTTTTTCTCCTTTCTCTGTTTTTCTACCATGCACAGTAAATCAAATTTTCTAAATGTTTCCAGCAAGCAAAAGGTATCCTCAGTAGCTACCATTTAAGCTTAAGAATTTTTGCAGTGGGATTTCCTAAAAGGCTTCATAGAAAAAAAGGTTCATTGTTTGAAGCCAAATTCAACTTTTGGTTAAGACTGATCAAAATAGTTTATACAGATTTTCATAAGCTTTTTGCTCACACTGTGTATTATTTGGCTTAGTGATCACAGCTGAAAAGCATGATTTTAATAAAGAAGTTGAATAAGGAGATTAAAGTAAGTCACAGGGTCTGTCTCATTCAAATGGTAAACAAAGTAAACTACTTTAATTAAGGCAATATAGGTAATACATATAGCATGTGTATTATCATTGTTTGGTTTGCCTATTCCTTTACATTCATATTTAAAATAGCCAGTTTATCACAGATTACAAGAAAGATTACTTTTTATTAAGCAGCTGATCTCCTTTATATGTTTTTACAATTTCTTCTGATGAGGTAAGATGAGCAGTTGCAGTAAGCTCTAATTTCAACCAACATCCCTCAAACACCCAGGAATCAATAATTTTTTTACAAGACTCTATCAGGAATGACTGAGCTAATCACTTGGAGTACACCCCTTGTGCAAGGACAAATCCATGCTCCTATGAAGGCCTATGCTAACTACAGATTGATTTTATTGACTCAAGTATTCGGAATTAGGTGAAAGAAGTGGTAGGAAAGAGGCTGCTAATACCAGCATGGCAGGTGATGTGTGCAGTGAGGCACATAAACGTAGGGTTTAAATGGGTTCCCAGGCTTGGAACTGGTGGGGAATTTTGCTAGGGGTGTAGTGGCCACAGACTGCCAAGGATTTTGGAGGTTTTCTGGCTTTGCTAAAATCATGTGCGTGTATTTACACGATCACATTCCTGCAAGAGCTGAAAAGAAGGTGGTTGGTGACCTTGGCTGCTCTTTGTCCTGCTGCTGTGGCCTCCAGGATGCTGCTCTTTCTGAGCCACCTTTGCTAATTGGAAACCTCCAGCATGTGAAAGATGGGAGAGTGTTAGTTGTAGGAACATGATTGCTGGCAGCTTTGATATTAATCAGCAAGCAATCATACCTACCAACCAAACACCAATGCCAGCCTTCTAGGGAAGGGACGCCAATCTCACTGGGCAATTTATATGTAAAGGAGCTCTACTGCTTTTCTTATAGCATTTAAAGCTTCAGGGTATTTCCCTAATGAAGAATTTAAAAGCATGTGACTCTTGGCCAGAGATCTGGTTCTGTCACTAAAGCTGCAGCCCAAAATGTTTGAAAGTGAGTGACCATGCCCCATCCCTGGAAGAGTCCAAAGCCAGGCTGGATGGGGCTTTGAGTAACCTGGTGCAGTGGAAGTTGTCCATGCCTGTGGCAGGGGGCTTGGAACTAGATGACCCTTAGGGTCTCTTCCAATCCCAGCTATTCTGTGACTCTATGATTCTATGACCTAGAGCTCTCCAAGTCTTGAGGTGGAGCAAACACCAAGTCCCAGTAAAGTAAGCTCTATTAAACTGAATCTCGTCATTACAACAATATTTATGCAGAGACAGTGTTGCATTGTAACGCATTAATTTTTATTTATTTTTTTAAAGTGTTTTCCCAGACGAATGACTAATCTCAGAAGCCTGCAGGCCGCTGGGGATGCAGGTATCCATGGTTACCTTCGTTGCCGAGCTACACCTCCTCATGCTGCTGTGCCAGTGCCTGCTCTTGCCTCTGCTGCTTGGTGCAGCCCCATCCACCTCCACCCCAGGCCAGCTCCCTTGACATAGGAGAAGTTGCTCTGCTGTCCAGATTAGTATTAGAGTTGGTGGTTTTATATGAAAAAAGAAGGAGGGAGGGGGCCAAAGAAAGACTCTGGTCTCTCTAAGAGCAACATAAACCCAGTTGTGGCTCCAGGCAGGATCTGAGTCAGCATGTTGATGTAAATCCTCAGTTGTGCTGTAAGACACAACTTTGCACAGAAGTTCGTTTAGGGCAGGATTTGAGGATATTGATTCATTTCTCAGCTAGACATAGACCAAGTACTAACAAACTAGGGTTTGGCTCTTTTACTGGGTGAAATGAAGCATAGCTTCGTTTAAAAATAAAGTAATATTTATGTCATTTCAGAAACAGAAGATGCATTTATCTTATAAATGAGATTTAAAAATACACTTATAAAAAGGCTGTGAGTCAGATTCTCCCAATTATGCCAATTTAAGCTGAGCTAATTGCAAATTAAGCACAATAAATTTTACTGGACCTGGTTATGAAGGGCTTCTCAAATGCTGCTGGTTTATGCATGCCATGACTCACCAGCATCCAATCATGGTATACAAAGGTCTGCAATTGATGCCACAGCCTTGGGCTCTGCTTTTCAGAGCTTTTTCTCAGAACAATGACTTGCAAGTACTTTTCACCTGAGCACTCAGGATGGTATTTGTGGTCTAGCTGGATTGCTTACACAAACAAGAGAACAAATTGCTTATGTAAGTCAGGCACTTCTGGTGCAATCTTTTCTGTAAATAGGGATGTCCTTGTCTTCCTCCTCAGCCTTCCCCGCTGCAGCACTCAACTGCCTTACTGTAGAAACAGACAAAAGAAGATCATTTCTGAGCTTGCAGTCCGGAGTCTGCCCTTCCAGGCAATGTTCTGCTGAACAAGAGCTCCTTTAGGAGGTTGCTTTTTTGGAGTATTGATCTGGTTTTGGCCGCTGGTACATACAGGGGTGCAGTCCAAGAAATGTACTTTTGCAGTAAATCCTTGAAAGCACCATTGTTTTCTGATTAATTCCTGCTCATTACTTCCTTGTGGTTAGTGCCATGGGAGGTGTCTCTAAATCTTCCAGAGTAATAAACTCAGTCATCTGTAATTCTAGATTGTCAGCCTTGTCCCTGGTTTGGGCTGGATCAGCTTAGATTCCTCCTAGCAGTTCTTAGGCACTACTTGGGAGTTAGTACAGAACAGACACTCTTCCCTCTATGAAAGCTGTCTGTGATGCTTTGGAGACAAAGAGTGGTCATTAGTGCTGACATTCTGGGCATTGCAGTCTAGCCAGTTTCAGTAGGAAAAAAGTTCTGGGCATGTTTAATCTTCTGTAAAGTAGTGCAGTGCTTTAACTGTTTTTTTATTACATTGTTTACTTGCCATGTCTTGAGCAGGTTCAGCTTGATCACTTTTTGCAGAGATACAGACAAGTACAGGATTCTCATTGTGCCACATTTACTGAGATCTGCTCAGAAAAACAGAAACCTGCAAGAAATGCCTTTAGAGTGCAGATGATAGTGGTTAGGATGCAGCTGTTCTTCAACCATGTATGTCATGGGGAATAAGAAAGTTTCAGCATGTTTTCCCATTTTTCTGGAGATGCTAAGCTAGAAAGTACCACATGGATTCACTGGATGATGTTCATCAGTGTTTATCAGTTAGCTTTTGTGTTGTAATTGGATTGTAAGCAGTAGGGGGCTTGTGAAGCACATAGCAATTAGGGTTATATTTCAAAGCTCCAAAAAAGCTCTCCAGTTTAATGAGTAAGGATAGTAACAGCCTTAGCAAAGCAAGGGGCCCATGTTGCCAAGTATGATGCTGGTGTCCTTGTACAGTTAGAAAAGGGGGGACCTCTTGCTCACTTGGAATGTTCTCTAGAATCTTTTTAGTAAATTTTTCTCCTTTATTTCTATGCCTTTTTCAGGGTGTATTGAAATTTTCATTGGTATTCTTTTTATTTTGCATTGTAACTGCAAGTCAGGACTAAGCTCAAATTACACCCTTCCTCTCTTTTAATCTGTGTATCCTATCTCTTATGCTTAGCATTAAAGTTGTATATTTCCTTAATACATGCTCTTCCTTGTAAAACACTTCCTGGCTGAATATAATTTGTTTTTCTGTGTTAATTTAGGCTAATAATTCCCCTTGCCTCATTTGCAGCCCACTGAGTGATGCAACTTCCCCTTGTTTTGTTCCCAGATAAGTATTACCACAGTGCTTCGATAAAATGATGTAGGACTCTGTTTACAAAAGAGTGCTTCTGTGGTATCTTACTGCTTTCACAGGAAGCTTAACAGCTTGCAGAACAGTAAGTGGCAAATGTTTAATGCAACATTATGCCAACTTGAGGACAAACTGTTCCTCTCAGGAATGTTTTCAGGCTTAAATGAGAGGAAAATCCCCCTTGCAGAATGTGAATTCTTGGAGGCGGCGGGGAGTGACTGCCACTTCTTTGCCTTGCCAGCAGCTCTAATTCTCAGGCACCTTCCAAGCCTTTTTTAGATCAGCTGTAGCATACGCTCAGCAGCAAGCAGTGATAAAGCTGTGACTGGCTTTTTGAGAAGTAAAGATTCCTCTTTCATGGAGGAGGCAATAAGTCTTCCAGTCTGCCTCAGACAGACAACATTGACTTTTGCCCACAGATGCTGGAAAGGTACTGAGGGGGTAGACATGAGGCCATGGCAAAGCTATTAATGTGAATAAGCAAAGACTAAGAGTGTAGCTGTAAACACTGTGAGGCTGAGCAATTCCAACTTGAACAGTGATGAGTCAGACCGAAATATGTGGAAATTCAGACATGGATACGAGTCATCCATTAAGAAGACAAGTGAAGATTACTGAACTAACAGTAGTTTGACTAAAGAGTGAAAGGAGTTTCATTTCACAGAATTGGGTTGGAAAAGACCTCCAAGATCATGGCATCCAACCTTTGACCAAACACCACCTTGTCCATTAGGCTATGGCACTAAGTACAGTGTCCAGTCATTTTGTGAACACCTCCAGGGATGGTGACTCCACCACCTCCCTGGGCAGCCCATTCCATTGTTTAACAACCCCTTCTGTGAAATAATTCCTCCTTGTGTTCAGCCTGAACCTCCCCTAATGGAACTTGAGGCCGTTTGCTCTTGTCCTGTCACTGGTTGCCTGAGAGAAGAGCCTGACCCTCACCTGGCTACATCCTCCTTTCAGGAAGCGGTAGAGAGCTATACCCTGAGCCTCCTCCAGGTTAAACACCCCCACCTCCTCCAGCTGCTCCTCACAGGACTTACCCTCAAGACCCTGCAACAGCTCTGTTGCCCTTCTCTGGACACTGTCCAGCCCATCAGTGTCTTTCTTGCAGCCAGAGGCCCAGACCTGGACACAGCACTCAAGGTGTGGCCTCACCAGTGCTGAGTACTGAGGGACAATCAGTGTCCTGGTCCTGCTGGCCACACTATTGCAGATACAGGCCAGGATGCCGTTGGCCTTCTTGTCCACCTGGGCACAGCTGGCTCATGTTCAGCTACTGTTGACCAACACCCTCAGGGCTTTTTCCCTCTGGGCCCCTTTCCAGCCACTTTGTCCCTAGCCTGTAGCGCTGCCTGGGGTTGTTGTAGCCAAAGTGTAGTACCTGGCACTTGGTCTGATTGAACTTCATACTGTTGGTCTCAGCCCACCTATTCAACCAGCTCAGATTTAATGCATTTTAACAGATTTTAACATTCTCTGTGTTAATCTTTCTAAGCAGTAAAAACAGCAAGTGATCTTTGCCCATTATTGCTATTCTTAATCTCTGGACCTCAACCTCAGGTCAAAATATTCTGTTGGCTTTCTGTGGCTCCTGGGTTCTGGTTTCTTTGAAGGGGGGGAATTATGTGGCCATTATCTGTAAGTAATCCAGGGCTTCCAGATGGGTGCCTGAGCTGATGGATCCAGGACTTCCCAATGGGTGGTGTGCAGAAGTCATAGAAAATGTATTGTATGCTTTCTACTTTGGATACAGTGTTATGGGTAAGGCAGCACTTTGGGTGCTCTAAAAATGACAGGGTGCTGAACTGATACTGTGAATTTACTGCAGGGAAGGTACATCGATCTGCAACTCGTGTCTCTTAAAGTCTCAACAGTGCCCGAAGACTTCGCAAAGTGTGAATGAGTTTCAGACCTTGATGTCCCAGTCCTCCCCTTGGTCTAATAAGGAGGGAAGAGAGGAATAGAATTAAAACCTCATCAGATAAAATCTTTTCTTATAAAGAAATGCCATTCTTTGCCATAGTAAAGGATGTTTCCAGTAAATCATGGGAAATGTTATCTGCCCAGGAAGCTTCATAGGAGACAAAGGGAAATAACAGCTTCTAGATCACAAGGCTCCTGGAGACATAGTTAGAATTCATTATGTAGCAAAACTTTATGTTCATGATAAAGAGAATTGTCATGTTTCAGTGTTTTTCATTAAAAAAAAATTTTTCAATCGAACTTCCATGTTTTGCAGAACTTGTGTTTGTAATGAAAATCTGTTTTAACAAAATTCCTCCTTCAAATATGTGCATAGGCTTCAGCTATGTCTGGTCAAGGGGGAAGAAGCTTTTCCTGTGAGGAGCCACAGCACAGGATGGGGTGCTGCTGGCGTGCAGAGGGACCACATTCTGGACCAGGTGCCCAGGTTGCCTTCAGGTGGATGCTGCAGGGAGCTGAGGTGCTCCCAGGCTTTGGCTGGCTAATGATTTAGATAGGGTCAGCACATGCTTTCAGACCTGCTCACTGGAAAGTGTCCCACAGCTTAATCAGCTGGAAAGCACCCCTTGGTGCCTTGGCCATGATCTGCAAACTTGGTAGACAAATTACCTCTGCAAACCACCAACAGCAGAAGATTTTCTAAAGATACATTTACCAGAGATAGGCCAAGAAGATTAATTTGCATGACAATAAAAACATTTAGAAACAGGTATTTAAGTGCTCCAAAATCTTTTCCATCCCATAGAACTAAATATGTTTGGATTTTGAGGGGTTTTTTTCCATAAAAAAGAACTATTTTTCTGCAGTAAGGTTATCTTCTATCTTCAAAATTGAAAGGCAAAATTGTTAGGCAGGTGAATTTTGGAAGGCCAATACAAGAAGAAGTTGTAGTTTTTTTACAAAAATTATTTTAGTAATTTAGTTTTTCAAGCACATAGAAGCAAAGTACTTCTATGCATTCCTGTGGGGAAGAATGAACTAACTAGAAGATCCTCTTTGATACCCCTGGAACTTAGCTAGGGATCATGGAGTTTGGCAAGCTTTTGAGGAATTGTTTGAAAAGTCCAAAATATACTTTAAATCGTGTGGAAATTCTCTACATGGAAATTCTGCTCTAGTAAAGGAATGGGTAAGAACATGATTGATGAAATATTTGCTTTATAGGTAAGAGGATGTACTGATCAATGTAAAGAAAACACTATTTTGCGACATATGATCCATTTTTCATGGGGACTTCAAGCACCAATAATTGGAGCTTTTGTAAGGTGATAAAGTTTTGCTGGTATTGAGGAGGATACATGATGTGGTCTGTACTTCTTGCATCCTTGATTGCAGTCTGTATTTTTAAAAAAAAGACTATACTAGAAAATTAAAAACTGGGGTCGAGGCCTTGATTATGAGAAAGTAAAATTAAAGGGACAGTAGCTTTGATTACAGTGCTAGGCCTCTGTAAATTAATAACTCTCTGATGCTTCTTTAGGCACAAAAAAGATGGAGGCATTTTCATAATGGTTTGTTCACTAAAAGCCAACAATATAATTTATTCTCATTGATAATTGATTTCTAAAAATTCTTCTAAATTCTTTGTGACAGTTTTTCAATGGCTGCAAGAACTTGTGCAACAAAATGAGGACAAGAATGTTAGTAAAATATTTTTTTTCCTTTGGTATCTTCTACAAGCAGGATCCCTATTCCTGAGCCCTACATTCACTTGCTCATGACGTGTAATCTCCAAAGCAGGACTTCAGGAAACAATGATTGTTTGAAGGCAGCAAAGGTCAGTAAGTTTTTGTGCTCTGCTGGTTTTCCTCAGTTTTATTAAAAACAGTTGTGTAAAAGTTCACCTCCTGGCATGCAGTTATTTCCCATATAAAATTATCACAAACATGTGTGTTACAATAGCATTTTTCATGACTGTTTAGTGCAATGTCAAATATGCCTTTATGATGTTCATGGAAAAGAAGAAAAAATTGTGGTGTAGTATTATGGTAGATAGTTAACAGATGTTTTATTGCTCTTCAAATATAAAAATCATTACATAAATGAAAAAAAATGGTGGCTTTTTGAATAATTCTCAAATAATAAAAATCCTGCTTTCATGCATATGTTTATTTTCATAATAATAAAATTGAGAGTCACAAAAAACCCAAAATAACCCTGTAACTACACCATAAAGAGAGAATGTTTTTCTCAAGAAATGTTTCCACAAAGCAACAGGGATTGTCTGAAAGAGTCATATTCAGTACACAGTAGTGGATTTGATAGGGTTAAACAAAAGACATTATTAATTGCCATATCTTGAACAGATTAGTTAGAGGTGTCTGAGCAGGAGGTTCCCTGTCCCATAAACTAATACAGCAATGAGATAGTGTAGGCAATCTATATCAAATGACTTCTGATAAAACATCTGATTTTAGTGGAGAAAAAGGAATTTCAGCAGCATGAAGGGCTTTTGGAAAGGAAGACTCCCATAAGAATCTACAGTATTGCCTTTTAAATTTTGCTATTGCAGCTGTTTAATAGCTCCAGGCATGGGATAACTGGTGTGAGCCATAACAAACTCTCAGGGCTGTACACTGAAAAATCTGATTTCCTAAATATTTGTAAAAGAATTTCATACAAAAGCCCATCAGCCAAAAGGTTGTATCATAATAAAACTTGGTAAGTCTCAAATATTTCTTATGTTCCATGGTAGCATCAAATCTCCTTGACTGATTAAATAGGTTCACAGGTTAAGGACATCTAAGAAAGCTTTTTTTTTCATCACAATCCTGCAGTATTCGGTTTCTTTTATGTTATCGCTTTAGGCTTAGTTATGAGACTGAAAAGAGAAGCCAAAATGGAGAACATCTGCCTGAATGCAGCCAAACACACACTGCAGCAAACCCAGAAGCACAGGTTGAAGGTATGGACACACCAAAATAAAAGTAGCCATGAGAGCTGAGTCACATAGTTCAATGAAGTGCAAACCTGAGACCTGGATTGTATTATCCATAGACTAGAGCAGAATGAATTCATTTCCTCAGGACAATGCAATCGCAGGTTTTTTGATCAGTGATGTGTTGGAAAAGATGCTTTTAAACAGGCATTGAACATAAACAGCAAATATCAAATTTTCTTGCTTCGCCAAGAAAAATAAAAGTATTTCCAATACTTGAAGACATGGACTGTCAGGGACAGAAACATAGTGTTCTTCAGGGAGGTCATCCCACCTCTAAAAGTTCATTATAACTATAAAGAAAGGAGCTGATACAGGCTAGCTAAGCAAAACTACAAACAGTTTCTTCTCTTTAAATTTGTATGGAAGTTAAAGTACACTGAGAAGAGGATTTTGTTTTATTTGTTCTCTGCTGTCCTGCCATTACCTGGTAACATTTCCACATAATGCAGGCTGCCACTTGGAATCAGAATTAGAAGGAAGATTGATTTCGTTCCCTTGAAGAACATATTAGCTTTTCAGTGAAATACTGAATGCTTCAGGTGTGAGCTTGACCTCATCAATTTTCAACCTCAAACTTTTTTGTTTAAAACTATGGGGATTTTATATTGACTGTTACTGTCATGTCTTGTGGGAACTGCAGCTCAGCTGCTTGTATCGCATTTTTTTTCTTCACAATTTTCAGAGCAAATGCAATATCCTACATGAAAAATTATCACGTTTAAGTTTTTAGTTGAAACAGTTTTCTTCTGGAAACAGACCAATGAACCACTGAAACTTTTTGCGTGTGGTGTTGTTCAAGCCTGGGATGCAAAAAAACAAAATGTGCCTCTGCTAGCCACCTTCAAGTGGTAAAAGCCAATCAAAATTCACCTAACTTTGATGTTATCTGTTTATAAAAACTCACATGTAATAAAAACCAAACCCACAAAAAATATAGCTTAGGATGAAAGATCAAGCTGCACAGAAACTAGGGATCAGCACAACCAAGAGTTGCCTCTGAGACCTTAATTTAACTACCATGGGAATTAATTTTCTGCATTAAAAGTAGAGGCAAAAAAAAAGGAGGGAGAATAGGATATGATGACATAATTAAAGACTGTATTGAAATACAATTACACAAGGAAATTATTTATCTGATGTTTCCTATCTTCCAGTGTCAGACCTCAGTTCTTCAGCCTTCATTCCCCAATGTATGGTCACACACCAGCTGTAGTCCCACAGTTGTATGGCTGAAATCATAAATGATAACAAAAGAACTTGCAACCTAAGTGATATTATATTCACATTTTAGTTTTGTAGCTAGCTACTTTATTGGTTTGAAAAGGTGACTGAAATCTTTTGTTATGTGACAGTTTAAGAACCTCCATCAGATTCGAACCCTCTTGTTTTTCACATCACTGATGTCGAAGCTTGATGTGACCTTTGGACAATATGGGTCTGGGTTTTTTTGTGGGAATATTAGTCCATGTGCTAATGCTTAGATGCCCTTATGAAGGAAAAAGAGTAACAAACATTGGTTCCTCTGTGGAATAAATCTGTGCTCTGTGTGGCACTTCTTGATTGAGGTTGGGTAGCTGTGGCCTCCTTTCAAAGCATGGGTGGAGAGATTTGCCTGTTTTAGCACGTGTTTTTAATTTCAATTCCTCACTGGAGTTGGGAGGTCCTTGAGCCCACTGCATGGCTGTCCCAGGAAGCGTGGCATTGCTCTGGTGCTGAAGGCAGGCTGTTCTTTGGGTGCAGCGGAATCTGCTTCTCATTCCTAGGCACGTAAAATGCCCAGGCCTGTAGGATATGGCTCAGCTCCCTTTCTCCACAGTTCAATGACCCCCTACAGTAACACATTTGCGTGTTAGTTGTTTTAGTATTGCCAAATATCAAAGATTTGGTGGAAAGATAGTGGCATAAGAACTTCTAAGAAGAGATGCAATACTGTTTTGTAAGAGTTGTGAAGCCACAACCAGCAGCTGTATCTCACTGTTGAAACAATCACAGAGAGGTTACTGAAATAACTAAGTTATAAGAAAAAGAACACGTTGGAACTACAGTTATTTCCCGAAATTCTTTTAAAGATACTCTGGTGCAGTTGTACAAATGACTCCTCGGCTCTCCATATGGACAATGAGTCACTCTAATGTCAGATGCCCGAAGCCTGAGGAAATTGCAGGTTTAGTGTTGCTGAGTCATAGTGGTATGCACAATGTATTAGCTTCAGCTGGCATACAGGAAAGACTGATATACACCTCTAACTTCTCAAATATTTTCTTGTCTCTCAGGCTGTTGGGAGGATTGTGGTGTAATTTGGAGATGTCCTAGAGAATAATGTTAGGAATGCCCTCAGGTGTTGGTTATTTCCTGGTTGCTTCTTGAGCTGCTAATTAAAATGGAATGCTAATGAATATTATAGGGAATGGGTCATTAATGATCTTTTACACTCATCTGGTATTTCTGCAGAAATATCATTTTCCTCACTGCAATAATGGAAAGAGAAGCAGCAGGGTGAGAGCTCTGTGTGTCTGGTACATATGGTGCAAGCAGCACCACTCAGTATGCACCACTGAAGACCCCACTGAAAACAGCCTCCATTCCCATTATACAATACTAAATTTAGTTGTTTATACCTTTCTGAAGCACCACGTTGAAGCCAAAATGCTTAGTATCTTTCCTGTGCCTCTGACTGAATTCCAGAATATTTCAGCCAAATAATTCAGCTGCTTCAATAAATGAGCCTAGGAAAAAATTGCCACTTTGCTCATGTTAATACTTTGAGGTCTATTCTGTAAAATTCTCCAGCACCACCCTGCAGGTATTTTAAGTTTGGCAGAGAGATAGCTCTCATGTTAAAAATAAGCCTGCCTTCCTTCCTGCCTGTGAAAATCCTCCCAATTTTTTTCAAAGTCATAATAATTATGTCAATTGCAATTCATACAGGTTCAGGAAAGTTGTGAGAAAGCTGTAGCTTTAAGCTTTTTAGATATCTTCTACAGAAACTTTGCAAACTTCACTGTTACTTTAAGCTGTTGCTTTACCCTTGGCTGATCAGGTGTATCAGGTGTATTTTTCTCACAGAATAAATATGTGTCTGTCACTGACTTTGGGGGAACTCAGAAAGTCTTTCCATGCCTTGAAACCCTTTTAACCCTAAACTGGCTTTCTGTGCCTAGAAGGGGAAGCAACATAGAGTAGTGCTTAGCTGAGAAAAAGAAGGAATTGCAGAGCACTTCTGTCCATGCAGTTTGCCTTGGAGTCTTCACTGCAATGCAGTGAAGGTCAGGCTCCTGTTTACTGTTTTTCTTATGACTTTTGCCTCAGGCTCCTACATCTAGAGATCTTATGCTTGACTAGATCAACCTGCTATATGGATCACTGGAAAAAAAATGGACTTCTCAATTACACTGAATCATTAACAAAGAAGTGGAGATTTGGCACCCTCTCATTTAAGCAGATATGGAATCTTTCCTCATTACCTCTCTGGATTATATTTGGAAGGTCAGGTACTTGTTGAAGATGAAAGTTGTCCTCAGAAAGTATTCATTTGTCATTAGAAATATCTACAGGGTAGAGGGAGTTATTTGTGAGTGGAAATTTGAACCACTGGACTGGATATGGAAAAGAAAACTTGCCTATGGCACTGCGACTAATCTGCTTGGAGAAGACATGTTAGGTGTGAACTGGCCTGATAAGGCAGTGGGGAAGATCAGTCAGAAATTCCATCTACACTATGCCTTTATTTAACAACCTATGCCAATGTTTTTCAGCTTATTACAAAAAGCTTACAGAGATTCAAAACATACTAAGTGATGACCTCTGGACTATGGCACGGAGGGGCAAGTCCCTCACTCTTCTTATCAGAGTTGCAGGAAATGAGCTGGCAGCCAAATTCTTTCAAAGGATCATGGCAGAGCTCATAGGAGCCACTTATTTGATAGCCTCCTATGTGCTACACCATCTTCTCCTTTACCCACACTGGACTGTCAGACTAAATGTAAATCAGTACAGAAATGTGGCCAAGAAGAGCTCATGAATCCTCAGGTTGATTGGAACTGCTTGGCTCATGCTCTTATGTTTAATAGCTTATGCTTTCCAAAATGCATTTTGAATATTTAAACAATTTATTAAGAAATGGTCCCTGGCCTGTTCTGAGCCATGAATACCACCTGGCACATTTACCAAACACAGTCCACTATGGGCAAGGAAGGATGATGGGCCATGAGTACACTTCTAGAGGGCCTCCCAAACTGGTGTATGCCTTCAATCCACTCATCTGTGTGCACATGGAAGTTCCCGTACCATTGTTGGAGCACCTGTTACAGTTTAAATCATCCTCATGGATTAAAAGAACAGTAATGACAATATGAATCTATTTATATAGCCTTGACCCAGTGGTCTTTCAGTGGTTAAGGTGGAAGCGCTAAATGTGTGTATTAGAAGGCATCAGAGGCAGCACACTCAGCTTCACTTCATCCTGTTCCTACCTCCAGTAGGTACTGAGTATTTCATTCGGTGGCTCAGCCTCAAGGATGTTTGCTTGAAGCACTAGGACAGATGATAAATGACATTTGTGAAATCAACTTTTATTGGTTCTAATCAAATCCATTACCTGGCTCAAGTAAATGTGCAAAATTGCAGCAAGAAGAAACACTTCCTATGTCTGTACTGCAATATGTGCTGCTGTATGTATTGACTGCTTTTAACTGATATGGTTGGTTTTTTATAGCCAGGCCTCTTTTTCACAGCTGCAGCTACACTCCCAGTAGCATAAACTATGGAACGAGCCTCTGATCCTTTCCTCTGCCTTCTAGGTATGGACTGTGTTATTACCCCTGTAAGTGTGTAAGAAATACACAGGTGTGTGGCAGTCAATTTGTTTTACAGGACTACTGTGGTTTGTTCTATTGAAAATATATCCAGATTACTTGTAACTTGTATAAATATCATGCATTCGTCATCTACATATTACCATTCTCCAGCTGACTGAAAATCCCATTATATCTTCTCAGTAAAAGTTCTTACAAACAGTAGGAACTCAGAAAGATACTTTAGAGTGACCTGGTAACCCTTGGTGTCTAAAAGCATTTTCAGCAAGATTTTTCTGCACATCTTCGAAAACATTTTTAACAGTGACACCAATGAAGTTTCTTTTAGAGCAATAGAGAAAGCATACTCAATTACTTTGCAGTATTTTCTAACCTTTATCACTAATATTTGAGACAAGTTCTTGGTTTTGTTTTTAATAAATAGGGGAGTCATCTTTAATTCAGCTCTGAAGCAGCAATATGTGCAAGAAAACAGAGTGTGTGTGTGTGTGTACTATAATCAGTCCAGTCTTACTTAGTACTGAAATACTGTGATAGATTTAATGATAAGTTCATGGCTAGATATTTATGGCCTTCCGTACTTTAACATGCTTTCTTTCTAAATCACCTACCCAAAGTCATAACTTTGAATTCTCATTGTTTTTTTGTGTTGACATAAACAGAGTGGAGGGATATTCATCACAGGTTGTTTGGGTCACCTGTCTCTGTGAGCAGTAGTAAATGGCATGAGTTCACACCAGGCTGAAATTTGGTATCAGAGGATCATCAGCAGTAAGAGCAGTAAGGAATAAGGATGAAAGCTTCAAATAGCATGTATTGGCCTTTATAAATTTGATTCTAGCTGCTCAGACCATGACAAAGAGGTTACTTAAACTGATTTAATGAGTTCCTAGTTAACCTAGAGATGGAACAATGAAACAGAAAGTCACTTCTCTTTTGAGGTCCTAAAATATCTAGGCAGTTCACATCCATTTGTTTCTATCTGATGGGCTGTATTTAATTTTCCAAATTTGGTAAAACTAAGCATAGAGTTTTAAAGTTTAGCTCTTACAAGAATTCTCCTCAAGACCAGGAGCACTAGTGCGGGAGCTCAGGACTTCTGAACACCAAATCAATATGATTTTGCAGAAGCCATTTATTGTTTACATTACACTCCAGTTATACATTTTCCAACTGCTGTACATGTGATCACACATCACCTAATTGGTCTTAATCCGTTGCAGCACAGTCCTTTGTTATCTATTTCTTGCTGTCTTGGTATTCTGTTTTTTCAACTTCTTCTTTCCCAGTTTAGTGTGGTTTACATTTCAGTAACCTTGATGAATTCCCGAGCCTCTGAATAAGAATAACTAAAGATGGTTTGGCTGGGGCACTCTCTCAGGGTTCAAATACATTACAACACACTAGTGTCATGAGTCTTGTAAGAATTTCTTTCTAATGAGATTTTAAACCGTGATGGCAAGTTAACAGCATGGAAACAGGACTGCAGCCAGCTGGAACACTGTTACAAAGGGTTGAAATACATCAAAGAGAAAATATTTAGCAGAAATATGTTTAAGAATATATGAAGGGTTTGTTTTTAATTTTTTTGCCTTAAAAGACAGTAAATATTCTTACTCATTTCCATTGGTTTTGGGACACCACCTAGAGACACTGTATATCCATGCCTAAGTCCATGCCCTGCCTGATATAGAGATGATTTGAGAGGAGACTGATCTTTATTGAATTTGATGTCGGTTACTCTCACCACTTACCCTCTCCTTCATTCCATTTCTAAAAGTTCTAACTTCATTTTGACACAAGGAGAACCACACTGTGTAATAGTGATGAATGTTGCAAAGTGGAATTGGCAATTCTCAACTTTTTTGAGAAATTCTTCCATCAGTAAATGAAGAATGAAAAGGTCCTGGCAAACTATCATAACCCACCTAAATAAGTTGAATCATAAAGGGGTTTTAGCTATTATTTTTCTGCGAACAGAACCTGTTTAGAGATGAAGAGTGAACTGCAGGCTTCATAATAAGCCTACTACAGAGCAAGGTTTACTGGTAAATCCATCAACATTCCTGCTTTACTGCAAGCTATTCCTTGCACCTTTTCTTCAGCAATGGAGATTTATTTTACACAGAAACTGAGTACTCTTTCTTGTCTAAATGATGTCAGATGTTCCTATTAGTTGCAAGTCGAGCATCAACTTTATCAAGGTATTTCATACTCAAATTAATTAACATAATTTCAGAATTAATGTTTTTAAGCTTTTTTTTACATAAATAATAAATCTGTGAGGATGGTGCCACCTAATGTAACTAGAGAACATGGCAGCTACTTTTTGTTTGATGCTGTTAAATTACCAGCAGTGATTGAAATCCTTTATCCTTTCTCCTTTATCCTTTCTGTTTCCTCTCGCACTAGCTTGCTTTCAAGTCTTCCGTGAAAACATGATAGAAAAACATGTTTTAAATTAAAGCAGAGGTTCTTAATTTTACCCCACTTTATCTATTCTATGCTAACAGAATTCAAAACTTGACTTGCAGAAAAGGTAGATGGAAGACAACCTCAGTGTAAAGTATATAATTTTTACCAAGGCAGAGGTTAAACCTGTTTTTCTCTCTGTCTGGAAGAATCTTTCACTCATGATAGAGATTTAAGCTTATATTTCTTCTCTTTATCTGACCCAATGATTTTTTAGTTTACATCAAGCAGAACAATTTCAACGAGGAGGACTAAGCACCTTTGCTAAATCTATCCTTTTAGCAACAGCAGTAATTAGCATAATATAGAATAGAATAGAAAGAGAAATAGGAATAGAATAGAATAGAATAGAATAGAATAGAATAGAATAGAATAGAATAGAATAGAATAGGTCTAGCTGGAAGTGATGTATGATCCAACTAGTCCAACTGCCTGACTACTTCAAGACTGACCAAAAGTTGCAGCATATATCAAGGGCATTGCCCAAATGCCTCTTAAACACTGACAGTCTAGTGACATGGGCTACATTGCCCCCTTCTAGGAAGCCTAGAAAGCCTGTTCAGTACTAGATTCCATCTTGGCAAAGAAATGCTTCCTACTTTTGAGTTTAAACCTTGCCTGCTACAGCTTTGGATCATTAAGCATTTGAATGTGATTATTAAGGGAGTCAGTAAAGGAGGTTAAAAAAAGAATTACATATCTAAATCCATCCAGGCACAAGTTTATATCTATCATACACTAGATACTTGAATGAGAGTATATTCCCTCTGTGTGAGCAACACAAATAATCTATTAGGGAAAAAGGATTATGAATAAAGTAAACCAGAGTGTTCTGTGCATGCAGACAATATAAAGGAGAATTTACCTTCAGAGTGGACAGGCTCACTGAGGAAATAAAAATAAAGAAAACTGGAGTTATGGTGCAAAAGCACAAATACATCAAAAGATCTAGATAATTAGGCTGATAAAGCTTGTGTCAAGTTTTAATCATCAGAAGAACTAAAGTTTAAAGTAAGCATAACTCCCAGTGCAGAATTCCTCTTCAGCTATAGAAGGCTAAAAATTATTGCAAAAGAGAACCTTAAAGATAATTTTCTCTAGCCTTGTTTTAAGATTCCAGATGTTACCTGAGAATGACCCAAAAGTTAGTGCATATAAAGAGTTTTTTACAAGCAGGTATATAATGTGGGCAAATCTGCACTTTTTTTTGTTTGCTTTCTTTGATTTTGCCAATTTATAAGTGCAAATTAAAGTAACAGACACTATTAATTTATCATTATTTATCTCACATATATAAATTTATTCTTTTTGGATATATAATTAGAAAATTTGGGATTGGAGAATGAATGGTGTGAATATTGTTAGTACACTCAGATTGCATAATAAATTTCATTATTTTTACATAGTACTTTCAGTGATTTCCCTAACTGTGTCCTAAGAAACCACTGATAGTTCCTCAGGAAAAATTCATGACAAATCCTCTACCAGGCAGGCTATGTTTTCACACTGCAGGGAAGTTGGGTCAGTCTGATCCTGTTGTACTTGAGGGATGTTTCTCCTTTTACTGCTGTCTTGCCATGGACCTCTCACTGTAATGTTAATGCACTCTAATGGCAGCTGACCATCTGCTTTAAAGTGAGACAATTTGGAAACTGTGCGGAGGCACATCTGAACTCCCTTTTTAGGTCTAAGCAAAAGGCCAAGTCTATTAAGTGACATTTTCTCCTCTTTTTCCAGCAAGCAGGGGTAATCCTGGAAAAATTGAAATGATTGAGGTGTGATGGACATCTTGCTGTGTTTATCTGAAGGCATGCAAGACATGTGAACTGAGGCCATAAGATGCCATGAATTTTCTCCAATCTTCTGCTAAAATGAGGTTAGTAGGCATAATGTCAAAAGGCTCTTGAAGACTCAGTGTATATGTGGAGGGTAGTGGCAAGTAACAAGGCAACAACAATCAAATGGCTGCTAATGGTAACCATCTAACCTTCTTCCAGCATGGATTCATGGCCTCCCAGACTAGTGTGGTTCCAGATTAAATAGTGAAGACTTTACAAAGATCTGTAGTTACAGAAGCTCAGCCAGTGACGCTGCTGCGTTGATGAGTCACGTAAGGTCTGTTACATCCGCCAGGAATTTGCATGGTATATTAATGTGGAAAATCCCAGCTGCCACAGATGGTGTTAGGGCTTCTGTTAAACAGTTTCTGCTGTGCAGCTCCTTGCAGTTCACCTCGGGGAGCATGTCACAGTGAGAGAGAATTACAGGGGAAGCTGTAAAACTGGAATAATGGTACTTATGCTCACATGATGAATTCTGCAGGATTAGAACTTCAAGCACTACCTGGGCTTACTGTAATCCATATTAATTGCTAAATACAGCCTGCAGGGCCAGGTGCAGCCACAAGGCTCTCTGGAAAAAGTGTTTTGTGCCTTGCTTGCTGGAGTGCCCCTCCAGACCTTGTCACAGGTCATGCTTCTGCGTGAAATGATGAGCTCTGCGTAGGGCTGCACTGCAAGGCAGCCTTCCCTCCTGCTACTGTGCTGGAACAGGCATAAGAAGTAGGTGCTATGAATGGATGATGTAGGTTTAAATCAGCCCTTGCTATTGCCCAAGCCTCTGGCAGCAGGCAGTAGCTCTATTGAGCTGTATTGGGGTGGGTCAGCACCCCAAAATGCACTCTGATTTGCAAGTTCTTTGATAGTGGCTGACTTGGTCTATTATAAAATGGATTATTTATTAATAGACACAAAACTAACAGACATAAGACTTAAACAGACTATTACTACACAGGGTTAAGACAGAAAGGGATACTAGTATTGATACATGCGGAGTTAAAGGTACTATAAAATTATAGCTAGCTAAGAAATAATATAACTTAGGATCCAGTGTTTCTTACCAGTCAGTTCTTTGATGGAGTACACATTGAGAAACCCTCTCCCTCAATCCCTGGAGATGTGACCTGGAGTTGCACTTTGCTCCAGGGAGAAATCTCCTCACACATTCCCAAAGAAGTGTGTAAGAGACTTCTGCCTCTGTGATAATTGTGTGGACTTTTATAGACATAAGAACTGTATCCTTTGGTCACCTATGTTTATTTTCCTTTATCTCTTTCCACATCTGTCCTCATACCAAGGTGTGTACTGGGTCTTTTCCCCAGACTTTCAGGAGCCTGGAAGTGACCTCCCGCTGGGCTCTCTGGCTCCTTGCTGGGCCATTACTCTGGCCTGAGTTATTTCTTCCAAATGCCCCAGCCATGAGAGAGGGGGGACGTCCTGCCACAGTGGGACAAAAGTCTCTAGCTGCTGCATGGCTCTGGCTGCTCAACCCATCCAGCAGCTGCACTGAGGCAAAGCACGACTGCCAGGGAAGGGAGTGTATATTGCCACCACAGAGGTGAAGGAGGAGAAGGAAGGTGCATTGGGAAGAGCTCGGGGCACAGGAATTCTTGTTCTAGTCGTGGTCTTATTTTGGTTCCCATTCAATGTGAGCACCGTTTGAGAATGCAGAAAGAGAAAACCATATGAGGAAAATTTAAAAGGAGACCTAGGAGAAACATAGCTACAAAAATTGAGATGGATCAGTGCAAATCTAAACTCTAATAATCTGTTTTACTAGATGGCAATATGGAATTTAATTACCTGAGATATTTTGTAAATCTTGATGCTGAATAATATATCAGCTGTGAAAAAATGCAAAGAAAAAGACACTGAATAAAATGGTGTTGTTAGTAATGATGGCAAGGCACGGGGTTAAGAGGTAAAAGAAATCTATCTTGTTGATGAAGGAACACATTAGGTTATATTTTCTTGAAGGGATTTCAATGTTCAGATTTCTCATTTGGCTTTTTAATACCAGCCTTTATGTATTAGTTCAGAATTTTATAAGTTTATGATGGTGTGGGAGAGACTTAGTGAACACCTCCTTTTTTCAGCCATGTAATTTCCAGCCTTGGGACCGGAGACATCAAGAGTCTTTGCTCTAAAAAAGCTCCTGTGATAGGTCTGGCAAAACCCTTTGTAACCTGTATATCTGTATAGTCCTGTGTAGTTTGGGTGGTTGCTGGCACTAGTCAGCTGGCACCAGTCTGGAAATCTCCACATGTTACAAGAATGCTAAACAGCTTTAACAGGCTTTTTATTTTGAAGGCTTCTGAAATGGGACAAAACATTTCTCAGCAGCTGAATGTAACCTGCGCTGGTTAGGAGAAAAAACAATTTCCTGGTGGATGCTTCAAAGCGCGATTCTTTGCTGCTTAAAATGATGTTAATTCAGAATATATAGAAATTTTCCCCTTTGGAGAACCAAAATAAATGGGAGGAGAGTACAAGCAGTGATAACATTTTCTTGGAAGATATGGGAAAAAACGTACCCTTTTGTCAGGAGCTGGAATCAGAGATTGTTCTAAGCCACGATGATGGTGAAGTCTGTCTGAAGATTGAAGATGGTGAAGTCTGTCTGAAGGTTGCCATCAACTCACGAGTATATCGTTCCTGTGTTGGCAGTTGTTTGCCACAGTAGCTGTCACCAGAGAAGCTGTGTCTCTTTTTTTAGCTGCTGAAGAGCTACTAATGGGATAATGAGCAGTTTGCACTTTCTCATTAGCACTGATTCATCATGGATAGTGCACACAAAGTGTCTGTAGTTAAAGTATTAAGTAACCAATTTTTTGATGTTTGTTCTGTGTTATATTTCTGAAGTGTCTAGATTTTCGTATTGGTGTTTGATCAAATGTGGTTGAAGCCCTGCATATTTAAATTAAATAATTTTGCAAACTCATTGTGTCAGTTCTACATTCTAAAAGAAAGGGATTTTTTTTTTGTGAAAGTCTTTGTTTCTCCTCCAGAAAACAGCTTTTTGAGTTGTTCTTCTCAGGCTTACTTTCCTGTGATGCCATAAAAAATATATAGCTGTGAAAATATTAGTCTGCACCATACATGCCCTTGAGGAGTTTGGTTTATTTGCAATGATGTTAAAAACTGTTTTGTAGTCAGTATAGCTGGAAAAAGAACACGTTTAGCACATTTATGCTAATGCCAAATTGAAACCATTTCAAGGCCTGTTAGCAAGGAAGATGAATTTTGCTGTACCTACCTGAAGGATTTAAGGACTGGAAAAAGCTCTCCTGCAATGAAGTGGAAAAGGAGGAGGGGATGAAAGATGGGACAAGCATTTTAGGACAAGCCTAAGAGGCAGGTCTTTTCCAACCCATCTATCTCCCAGGAAACAAGGGATGGATGAGCATGGCATGGCTGTTTCTCATAGCTGTATTCCTGATCAAGCAGTGAACATTACTCCATACCTTTTGGCCCTTTCTTATTGTGGCCGATGCTAAACTGGGTTTTCAGGAATTTGGAATTCACCACTTAAAATGTCTCTCATGGAGAATTCGATGATAAATGTAAAATAAACATGATTCCATTAGTTTTATCTTTCCTTGTCTCTATTGTCAGAATACTTCTCCCTCTTAGGATGCCTTCCTCTGGAGTTTTTTTTTAAAGACTGTAGAGAGGTTTGTTTTAGGAAGAATACTCCCACATCCATGTGAAAGCAAATTTTTGCAAAAGCTCTGTTACAGAAACTGCCTTTCTGAATGTATATATAAAAGGCATTTTTTTATAAACCCCTGGATTTTTCCCCGAAAATTCTCATGAGATTTGTCTTGATTTATCTTATTTACCAAAAATAAGATTGTTACTGACCAAATAATGCTCTTTGCAGTAGTCTGTGTGTTGTGGTAGATCTGAAATGGGCTTCATCAGTTTCTGGATCAAATTCTCAGACTCTGCAATCAACACAGTTTTTCTAAAGCAGCAGCATCTTGCAGAGGGGCATGTTGGCAGAGAGCCCCCTCCTTCTCCTCATTCACTCTTTCCAAAAAGCAAAACAAAACAACACTTTTTAGGAGGACCTAATAAGTACTCTAAATGCAAATAGTTGATTCTTCCAGCAGTAATGAAAAGATTGTTTCTTGTTATGGTGTTTGCAAGACTGGTACCTCAAAAACTACACTGTTTAAGGCAGAGGCTGTTCTTTCTGGTCTTTATGATCTGTTTAGTGGAACAGAGTAGAACAGAATGCAAAGTGTGCCAGAGATTCTTTATACTTGCAAAAATGTAATGAAGTTAATAAATATATATATAAACTAATCAGATGTAGAATCACAGAATTTATTCTGGATGTATCTCTGGTAGTGATCCAGCTTGATCTGCTGATCAAGACAATCAGACCCAACTTTGAACATGTCTCAGGTTACTCAGGGCATCGTATAATCAAATTCTGAATACCTCCAAGGATGGATATCCCACAGCCTGTCTGGGCAACCTGTGCCAATGTTTGACCACTGTTGTTGTGAAGAATGACAATGACAAATGAGATTTTTAACTTGAAGAGTGTCTTTTTCAAATTAAGAACTGAGGTTGTTCCTGCTTGCATTCAAAATGGTAAAAATTGGAAGCCAGAAGGCTTGGTGCTGTCTGGCCTCTGCCTCTCAGACTATTTGGTGTGAGTAGTCCTGCTCAGAAGTGTCCTTTTGACATAGCTCCTCCTAACACAGACTCACAAGCAACTCTGCCCTGGCAAACTGTAGGTCTATGACACCCATGCAATGCCTAGAAAAGGAACTGCAGTTGTGCCTTCTGGCGTATGACGGCAGTCTGAGGAGAACATTTCTGAAAGAACTATTCAGAAAGCAAAATGCTGGCTTCCATCCCATCTGTCTCATAGGAGACTGCTCCCATTGAGCAGTCCGAGTGTTCGTTTTCTTAATGTCTGGGTGACAAAATGTCAAGTCTTATAAGTAAGCCTATTTCTTGAATAATAGCAAACTTCCAGTTATTGCCTGGTCTGGTCTGTGACAAGTGGGGCAGTTCAGAATGGGACAGTTACAGAAACTGCATAGATGGAATCACAAATGTAGGATCTCTGGCCTACAATAAAAGGAAGAATTTTCAGCATCCCAGACTGGGACTTGGTCACTTATATTTATGCATTTGACTGGTGATGCCCAGGACTTTTGTGAATTATAGCTCCCAATACATAGTCATTATTTTGGGGTAATTTTAACAAACTTTTTTTTTTTTTTTGAGTATTAAAAAACGCCAAACCTGAGTTTTCACATGGTTAAATGCCAATCTGAACATCATGTTTACTTGAATTTATTGAGTGATGTGTTGTCAGGTAGGGTTGCTGTAAGCACAACAATATGGCTATCCTTTAATGTTATGTCATCCAAAGGAACTTGAATGAATGAATGAAATGTCAGTTAAAGACAGTCCTTTGAGTACTTATTAAACCTGAAAAATAATTTTAAAAAAACATAAGAAAGACAGCCTTAACTATCTAATCTTAGAAATATTTTTAGAGATCTAATGCCAAAAAACCCCTCCCCAGTTCTAATACAACCAGATGCATCACTATTCATTTAGAACATGCAAGCCAGAATAACTGGCTGGTGCTGCATGTTCTTGCAGTGTGCTGTGCCTTTGAAACCCCTGTTCATGTGCCTCAAAAACATACTGCTGTTGTAATGCCCAGTATAGGTTTTACCTCTAAGGAGCCTAACAATAGCTTCCATTCCAGAACAGAAATGGCTTGTTACAGGACAAAAGCCTTTTGTGAGGAGAAAAGTTGAGCAAACCAGTTTTATGCTCAGTTGTCTTTGTTTCCAGGCAGGCAGCTAATAATGTGTGTTTGTCACTTTACTACTTCAGCGCTGTTCCAGAAAGCAGTGCTCTTTGGCATGACTCGTTGGGGTTGCTCTTCATGGTTCATCATCTGCATGGCCTTCTGGGAAAAGAACTTTACAGCAATTCTGTTTTAACTAACCTTCATTGTATCTGTGTCTATAAATATGAGATATCTTTCTACTAGGTTTTTACTAGGCCATTTCTGATGGTGACCTGAACTAGAATGAAGTGGACATGAACAAAAAGGAAGATCTTACTCAGCAGGTAAGAGGCTGATCGTGGATGATTTCCAAGCAGATATACTGATATAAAATAATTTTTGAACCTACCTCAAGATTTCAAGTGAGTGTGTGTTCCTTGTGAATTATGTGCAAGGCTCTTCATGTATGTATGTTGAGCACAGTCCAATTCTGAAGGAAATGGATGTCAAAGAAAGGCTTCTTGATTCAGCTGAAAAAACCCCATTTGCTTTAGGAAGCAGCTATAACAGGTTTTGACTTTCTATTAACTTTATTTTTAATTTTCTCAAAAGTAACAGAAATAGATGTCTTAAATATCATCCTATTGATATTATCGGGGAAACACCCTGGCTTTGACTTCATTAATGTAAATGAAAGCACTACAATCTGTGGATGCAGATCTGACCTGGATTAGAAAGTGACACTCTTGAGTCAGGCTGCTGACCCAGGTGGAGCTGCTCAGTTTCTATATAAGTGCATTTTAACAGATTCTGGTCCTGAATTCGTATTTCTGTGGTCCCAAACCATCATGAAGGTAGTATCAGCTTATTCATTTTGAGGCTCTGCCTTATTCAGGGACTTTTTTTTACACAGTGCAGGTGGCATAGTCAAGGGAAAGTAATTGCAAATAATCTTGTTCCAAGGACAACTCTGTTTCTTTGAAGCAGCAAGATAATCAGTGACCTTGAGAAGCCCATCTGGTAATTGTGTATGTGGTATGAAGGCTTTGAGTGGGTGTAACAGACAAAGGCAGGTTTCAGATGTGAAAATAAGTAGTGCAATATTGTGAGCTAACCTCACTCCATTCATTTCCATGTGAAGGATGCTAATAATCTTGAGTGTATTTAAAGGTTTCAAAGAAGGAAGGGGACTTTTTTTTTCCTCCTCACATTGCCACACATCTCCCTTGATCTACGGCAAGTTAGTGCTTCAAGCTCTCCAACTGCAGAATAATGAGATGTACCTAATGTTTATGCCACTTTCACATCCTTCACAACGAGGTTTCTGTAGTAGTAAATCACTCTCAAAGGGCCACCTTATCAAACAAGGTCACTGAGGGAGAAATTAGTCACAGCAACATCTTGACAAAATATGTGATCCTCATGTTTCTCACTTAAAAACAACCAGTCTCTGTTTGTCATCATATGCCTTGTTTTAGCATTGCACCCAAGAGCCAAAACCCCTCTCTGTGCCTGGAGATACTCCCTGGGAATATCTGTGTTGTCCTTGGTACAACTCCATGGCCAGATTCTCTCCTGATTCAAATCTTTGTAACTCCAGTGACTCCGGTGAAGCTGCATTAATTCCCAGCAGTAGATAATTTGTTCCTGCATCCTCTGTTCCTTTGCTGCCTGGTTGCTGGGGAAGCAGCAGGGCAATGCCAGGAAAAGAGGCAGGGAAAGAGCTTGGACACAGAACTACTTGTTCATGGGTATGGTTGTGTGAGGTCTTAAGCAGCACCTCCTGCTGACTTGGCTTCAAGTATTTGAAATTCATTTGAAATTTGAATCCACAAAAAGATTAAATAAACTTGATGTACCAACCTCGGGGAGGTCTGAAGGGTAACGTGGTAACAGCCAGAGTGGGACAGAAAAAGTTCCTCAGCATTTAGAGTATGACAGTATTTGAAAACTCTGAAAAAGTGACTTTTGAATGAGAACTGGAAAAAAAGTTTAAACAATGTGAATAATGTCACAAGTCAGCATTACCTGAACAATATTTTAACATTTTTTTAGACTGGAAACATTTGACTTCCGTTTTTCAACAGTGTTTTATATGATTAAAAAAAAAAAAATCAAACCTAAGTGAAGCAATTAACTTTTCATAAATAAAAAATTCAGTCAAACAAACCTATATATTTTTGACTTTTGTTTTAGTTTCCCATGTTTTTCTGCTTCTCAGGTTTACCAGATTTTGACATTTTGATGTTCTTTGCAAAAGTAATCTTTCATTCTTGAAAAATCTATAGCACCAACTCAGAAAGATCATCACATTTTGACATCTTAACAATCAGTTAACAATTTGAAACAAAAAAAGAGAATGTCACTGAATCCCCATTGTATTTTGTTGAATGCTTGCATCACTTTTTTAGGTAGTCAGTAGCAGGAACATTGATTTATTTTGTTGATTAGATATACTAAAGCTCCTGCTAGAATTGCACCTTGCCTCTTTCACCTTTTCCTTTGATAGAAACCTTCCTGCAGCTATTCATCTACAGTTACTCAGAGCACCTTTTAAACTAACTCAATTTCTTTCTTTTTTCCCCCTTTCAAATGCCTAACTGAGAGTTTCTTTTTCTTACTTCCATGTCTCTTTTTGTCAACCTGTTTTTGAGAGAGGTTTATAAACCACAATAGTGTTTGCAGTCTTGCCTGAAGTCATGACACAAACAAAAAGTAGGAGAAAAATGGAAGGTCCCCTCTGTAGCATCTGAATTTGCCACATAGAACACTACAGATATATTTTCAGTCACTTTTAAAATCATTTTAAGGCAAAAGTTCAAGAATTTCCCTGGCTTTTCACCTGTTTCACACACCACAAACCTCAGTATTTGTTATTCCTCCCAAAAGCAGCACTTTACCTTTCCAATGCTTTCAACTTGGCAGGTTTACAGATGGAGCATTAACTATATTATGAAATACAGCACTTTTGGCAGTACTGTATTTCATAAGATAGTTAATGCTCCGCTTCAGAGCTGTACAAAGCCTAAAAATGAACACAAACTGATTAAGAAAAATTTCTTTAGATTTATATTTTCTGTGTTACCACAAGATATAAAATATCCCTCAGATGCAGAATCCTGATCGCATGCCAGAAGTGGCACTTAATTTGGTTAAGCAGAGCAAGCAATTTCATCTGCATAGTGCTGAAATATTTGCCTTCTGCTACTGTCCTCTGGTCTCTCCTCCTCCTATCTGCATGGTGCCTTAACATGCAGCTGCAAAGCTTAAGTGTAGCCCTTATCTGTTGGTAGTCAGACTCCTGTGTACTCAGAGTGACACAGCAGGCATGTAGTGAAGACAAGTAAAGCTGTTATTTGATGACTTGGGATTATCCATGAAGGGAAATTGAGTGCAATCCAGCCCTACTCTCCCTGCCTTTTGTAGGGCTTGCACTGCTCCACCTCCACCTGGAGCCTTGCCTGGTGCAAACCCCAGTGCAGAGGGGATGGATGCAGCAGCACTGGGACAATAGTCCTAACAGAAATCAGGACTTGGGGAAGCACCAATAAATATCAATGAAAAATAGCATCAGAGAAAACCTTAGAAAGAAAAACTTAAATCTCAGATTTGTTGCATAATGTGGCCTACATTCTTTATGTTTTGGACCTAATTCTTCTGGAAGGAATGTTTGAATCGCTGCCCAAGCATTCACTTGCTGAGACAGAGAAGCAAACTTCCAAACTGCCGAGACCCCTGAATATTTACTTAAGGTGCAAGTAAATATTTGAAAATCAGCAAACAAAATTTAATGGATGCGGAAACAAACGTTAGGTAAAAAACCTGGTACTGTTGCTGCAGAGCAACAGAAGTGTAGGAACATTCAGGAAGAAAATTAAAAGTAGTCAGAATTTTTGCTGTATTAATGCCATGACTGTTTTGCTTTCCTTTTGTGACACAGGGTTCAATTAAATTAAATAATGATTTGTAACCAGCTCACTTGCACTGGGTGTCTTTAGTGAAATACCCTATTTCACTAAACCATCTTTGTCTTCTGTAGGAGACAAAACATTTCAAGAAATAAAAAGTTAAACAGATAATTCATAAGTCCTATTCCTGGGTGCTCTCCCCTCTGTGCTCAGATACTGAGCCTTTTCTGATGGTAGACACCACATAAACTACTAGACAAGTAAGTCTAAGTCTGTGTTATAGCTCATGCATATGACTTTAATATGAAGAGATGCGGTAGTGGTACCTTGCAAAAATATAAAAATGTTTGTTTCACTTCAGAAAATACTGTGAATGATTTCTAAATGAAAACCATAATGTCTGACTTTATTTAGAAATAAAGAGTCTTTTTCCTGTAAAAAATCACAATGTGCTGAGGTCCTGAAGTAATGCATAGGTTGTTCTCTGTATAATTGTAAGAGTTTTCTTTAATTGAAAGTAAAAATAGTCACTGTTTTTGTTTAAGAGTAATGGGTGCCATATTTCTTTTGGGTCTATAATCAAACTGCAGTACCATAGCCTACTTCTTCATGGAAAACAAACCCTTTGCAGACTTCTATAGACACATCAGTCATTAGACATCTGTTGCAAAAGAGCATTTCCATTAACAAACTTACAGGGGATCAGTCCTTATCCTGCTCATCTCTATTCAGAAGGGATTTGTTTTGTTAAGGATTATAATGTGGGGATGGTACCTTGTGTTCATGAAATCCTTTGGAATGGCTAGTTATGTGAATAAGCAGTTTTCTGACATTTTGCTTTTGTCACATGAACAATCCTTTGTCTGTCTTCAGTACAGGTATTATAAAAAAGGTTGTGCTCAACTTTCCATCAGTCATTTTGCTGAACATTTTTCAGAGATCTACAATACGGATAACGGGCAAAAACTTAACCTAACTTTAAAATTTTCAGTGGTTGTCAGCATATATTATAAAGCAGAAATGCTTTATATGGTGTTATGATTATGTTACTGGTTTCAAGTTATTCAAAGGAAACAGAAGAATTCTAAAAACCTCATAAATTTTAAATAAAGATATTTTGATGATGGCAGTCTCTGCCACAAAAAACATTTAAGGAAATATTTGTCATAAATCACAAACCACTTTTTTTTTTACTGACTATAGCTTTCATAGCTGGAACTCTTTCCTATTTCTCTCCAAAAATAATTTTATATTAGAAATTTAATATGATGAATCTTTTATTTGAAGATTTGTGTTTTTCCATTTGGCAGACACTGGTTCCTCCACCCCCACTGTCATGCCTTTATTGTATTATTAAGGAAAGTATTAAAATTATAATTCTGAATTATAATCTGTTTTTGTCCACTTTGTCTTTCAAAGAAGTTATTTTGTTACATTTCAATTCCATAATGATACTGAGCTGTAGGAATTAGGTTTATTCTACATGGGTAAATGTGCAGGGGTATCAGCAAACACCCAGAATTATTTTATGGGGTATTACAGGGTGGTTTATGGGAATCAACCAAAGCCCTTGGATGAAGAAATGGGTTCATTAAACACTGAGGGCTAAAACTGGGGTAGGCAAGGACTTCTGTTGTGAATGCACCAGTAAATGTGTTTGATTGCAGGTGGGCATTATGGGCGTGTCCCTGTCAGGATATGTGCCTGGGAATTACAGGTTTATCCTGCCCACGGAGCTGCTGGCCAGCTGCCTGCCACACTAACAGCAGTGCCCCAGTGAGCTCCCAAAGCAGCAGGACACACATCCTGCCACGGAAATTTGGAGCAGGCGGGAGAGAGGGAGGAAACATTTCTGTGAGCTCTTCATTAGGAGAGAAGCCATAAACCTCTTTTGACTACATAATAATGGAAAATACCGTGGTGATAAAATAGTGAAAAAGGGAGGGATAATGAGAAAAAAGGGAGTTGTTAATGAGCTTAATGTAGGCCATGTAGCTGCTTCCTTCCCTATGCACACTGGATGCTGCTGCCTTTCCTTCTACATGCTTTTGTCTGCCAACAGAAATCACTTTTGCCTTACCCAGACTGGCATTCACTTTGCTTTTGTGCAGATCCCTTCTTCTGGAAATTCAGAAATTGGAGAGAGTGCAGATTATTCCTTTGTGGAAAAGGTAAAGAATGGTCTCATTCAGAGGATATCCCTTGATTTCCCAGTTTTCACAGGTGCTAATTCCAGCCCAACCCAAGCAAACCAATGACTCTTAATATTTCTTAAATACATACCTGAGAGGGTATTAAGTAATATAATAATTTGTGATTGGCTATGCGGTGATTTTGGTTAAACTATGTCAGGGGGTCTTTTTTAGGACATTTTGAGACGGAGAATTCAATCACTACCTTAATAATTAATCACTCACAATATTGAAATCTGTGCTATTTTTTTAATTTGAAAGTGTCTGGTTTTGATTTCCTGTCCCTTTCCTTGTCACCATCAAATTAATCACACTTGAGGTAGGATTAGGATACTTAGGAGAGATGGTGATCCAGACACTTGCTATTTTTTGGGATCCAGACACTTCTTGCTATTTTTGGGGATAGTGTAAGCACATTAATTTTTGCAGCTCCTTTTTGCACCTTTTCCACAAGTTTACATCCATTTTAAAATGTGCTCCCACCCCTACAATATAAACTATATCAATGTCACATATAAAGGTAAACATTGGGTTCTTTCCTGTTTAAAGATCCAAATATGAGTTCTTCATTTTGACCACTGCTCTAAGTTCAGTTATTTGCCCAAATTAGGTCCTGAAATTAATCTAAAAGCTGCTTATTTTCAGGTTTCAGTCCTCACACTCATAAGAATATCCAGTTTTCTGTGTTTCAGGGCAATAAATTAACTTTATGAATACAAATACTTTTAATATGAACAGGAATATACTTAATTGTAATACTTTTTTCACATTTAAAGGACATATGTTTGGCAAATGATGTCACACGATAGACTATGTCTTATAGTCTACTAAATCTGCCTAAAAACTGCATTATGAAGGTATTTTCACCAATTTTGTTCTAAAACATAAGAAAAAGAATTCTGTGAGACATTTTGAAGATCAAAATAAGTGTTCTCAGAGACTTCCATCTTCAAGAAGTGATGGAAGTGCTACAAGGTAAATGCAGCTGGTGGTAGTACTCCATTGCCATGTTCTGTGTCATTCATGCATGTTGTTTGGTTGTATATTTTATTGCTGGTTACAGAACACATCTGAAAGTGACAATGATGAAGTTGATGGCAACAATATATGTGGTTTCAGAAAGAAAAAGGGAATCAAAGTTCCTACAAAGTATGTTCCTCCTTTAGAAAATGAGAAGATGGAACTGTCCCACACCTCAAAAGTCCCAGACCCTTGTCCCCTTAAAGGAACCACTGGTTGCTCAGAACTGCCATCAGACCAGTCTCTCCAAAACCCCACTACCTTTCCTCCAGCACAAAAGAACAGAGGAGGTCACGACAATTCCTGTTCTGACAGCGATGGTAAAGAAGACAGGTTTGGAGAAACACGAGAAACCCCGGAAAATGCTGAAACTGGGAAAAAAATAGTGGGAAAAATGCATGAGGAAATAGATACAGCAGCTCAGATGAAGCTGCCCACAGCTGTGCAGCCTGTGAGGTGTGCAGAGGCAGTGCAGAGGAAGAAGGACAGTGAGCAGAGAGGAGGTAAGCCAGAAGAACGAGGTGGGATGGAAGAAAAAGTTGTCAAGTTTCATGTAACAAAGATGGGCTCCCTCGGCAGTGCTGCATCCATGCCAGGGAGCCGTATAGCCGAGTCCTTCACAGGGGCACCTGGCATCTCTAAACGAAGTCTACAAGAGCTGAAAAACCTGCTGAGTGAAGGTCATCTGCCTTCTCATGGGCCCAATTTCTGTGGCAAGGCGGGTGGCACTTTTGCTCAGAGAAGTCTGAAACCCCGGGAGAAAGCAGCTGACAAACTGGGCCGGCCCTCTGAGCCTTTTAGTCCCCTTTTTGGAGAGGAAAAGCAAAAGTATCTCAACTTCCACAAAGAGGGAGTGGGGCAGCAGAGCAAAACCGTCCTGGTCCTCAGCTCTGCTGGCTCTGATCAGCAGCAACCAGTGGGAAGCGATGTGGATCAGCTTATTCTGGGACTACCAGCAGCTCCTACCCCCGCAGAAAGCACAGCTCCCGAGTTTCATTTTGACTCCTCCACAGGCCACGCTGGTAAGGATGCTTAAACATCACCTGCTCTCCTCTTAAACAAAATGCTCCTGTTGTTTTGTGGTGTTTTGCTAAGCTGCAAACTCAGGTCAGAGCTAGTGCACAAGAGAACTGACACCTGTGGTTTCTGTGTGATCAGGAGGGATCAGATACCGTGCCCTACATCTCTGCTGCCTTTTTTTTTTTAAGCAAGGCATTTTTAAAGCCCAACTGCCTGCCAAAAAATGCCACGCACAAGTGCTCATGTCTTTTTCACTAAAACTGAAATATTTCCTCATTTAAACTGAGTGCAGGCAGCATTTCCCAAAAGTCTGCTAGATATTGCAAAGCTCTAATGGCATTTGCACTTCTTAAAATTTCCTCTTTTTTTTACATTTCCAGCAGTAGAAAATGCTCCCATGTAGGGATGATGTTTTAAATTATTTGTCCTGTGAGAGGACTGGAATGCAAAAACATCTCATAAATTATAGGGGAAGAAAAGCAAATGAGGCAGAGAGAACTTCCACTTATTTTCATGCTGTTCAATAAGTCCATTTTGGAAGTGTTTATAGAGACAATTAATTGCTACTAATAGGCTGTGATTTCTTTGTAAAAGCTTCTGTGCTAGCTGGATCAACAAACTGAAAACTCTTATTAGCTGTGATAATGTAACGGCCTTGAGCAGTTTGTTGTTCTGTTTTCAGGAAGCACAAAAACACCATTTTGTCAGTTGTATAGATATCAGATTAATACATTTCCATGAGCATCAGTCTGAGATGACATTATCAGCTTTCCAGGATAGATATCTTTCCTTTTGACTTATCTTACTGATACAAGTAATACGAATCTCTTCATTGATAAAATAATTTATCCATCATTAACTATGTAACAAAAGATAATAATAGCAAATAAATGTTTACAATAATATTATTGTAATAATACTTTATCCTGCTGTTTTTCAAGTCTCCTTGATGCCTTAAATGGCTACCTAGAATCAGAGACTAGACAGGAATAAAGGAAAAAAGTGGTATTTATTTGAAAGGCCTTTAGGTGCACACTTTGGGCTCCAGAGGTCTTGCCTCAGTGGATCCCAAAATGGACATCTACAGGTCACGAGTGCTTCACACTTTTATGACATAAATTCACTAACCAGAACCCAGCCAATGATGTGATTTCCCCCAGCTTGCCCCCTTCTCCCCAAGATGATGGTTTCCAATTCTTGTTTCTGAGTGTCCTTGGAGAGCAAGTTAGAGGTTTTGTTATGTCTATCTTAGCACAGAGAACAGCATGAGAGAACAGCATTTAACAAGCTACAGAAATCTTCAGAGTTACACTAGCAGTACAGGATTTGAAAAATATAGAAGTTAAAACCTAAGGCATCATCCTGACAGATGGGTAGAAATCCTCTTTTACATACTCTGAAAACAAAAAATTTGGACGTGTCAATTGTTGTTAGCTACTGCAGGACTTCTTGGTAGACATTTTGTGTTACCCAGTTTAAAGAAGTCTGAACAAGATATCCATGAACATTATCAGTGCTTACTCAGGGCACTGCATGAGAGTTCTCTATTCATGTATTCATGTCTATTAGAATAAAAAGGTTAGGGCATTATTTACCAACCTACACTTGATGCTGTTCCATCTCCAGACTACATTGTTTTCACATTGCTAAAAGTTTAGCAAAATGCATTATCAAATTTATAACAGTACTCTTTTCTCATTGTCTGCAAAAGCAGCAAATGTATTTTAAAACATAGGAGTAAGTATTCTCTGTCATAACACTATTTACAAGGTAGAGGGAACTGATGAGATTAATTGTAGATTCCACAGGGAGGGTTCAACCCAGTTGTAGCCACTCAGTATGAAGTAACTAATCCAAGCTCATTACCTAGTCAGTAAAGACAGGCATTTTGTCTTCAAAGAGGTGTTAGAGGTGGATGAAAAATTGGCCTCTGAAGGTGGGTGTATGTTTCCGCTCAGTGGGAAGGAAGTCCCACGATGGTTAGTTTGGATCATTTGTCTGACTCTGAGATGCCTAAAGCTACCTGGGCTTAACCCTGCCCTGTATCACTGATGGTAGTGATGACTGTAAGAGACCTACAGATGAGAGCTAACTGTGAGGGGAGCTGGGAGAAAACTGTTTTGTCTCATCAGAAAAGCATTCAATATCAAATGTTTTGGAACCTCATGAGGTCATGAGGTTTGGATTCCATTTGGCTTTGAACAAACAAGTTGTAGGGCTCACTGTGCATTTCTACTAGTAAATGGAATGCACAGAAATAGTTTCTACTTAGTAAGAACTGTATGTGTTCAAAATTTAATTTTCATTGAAGATGTTCAGTAACTTAACTGAAGAAAACAAAGTTTTAGATAAAATGCTGGACTGTTTAATGAGCCTTTGCATAAACAATATTTCATTGCTGCTGGCGGTAATTTATTGATTGATAAAATCAAATCCTAAATATTTTACTTTTTTTGACTAAAACATTATGTTAAATATTTCAGCTACCAGAAGTCTTGGATCTAACGATATCTTGACACTGAGTAGATCTGAAATGCAGTCTCTGATAATTTACAAGTTTTCAAATACTTGAACTTCCTCAAACCGGAAGACTTCATCCAAAATGTTCAGAAAAATTACAAGAGGTTATATTTCAGATCCACTCACTGTTGAGATATGGCCAAAACAGGAATATGCTTTATTCCTGTAAAAGTACAGAGTTAAGGGACAATTTCTAGAGATCAGCAGTAGAAAGGTTAAAACATACAGCTGAGTGTCAGTGATTCAGAGTACATCAGAGGATTTATATACAGTCATGTTCGTTGCGTGGTTAACATTTCTCTAAAATGATAAATCCATGTATTTTTTTCCAAAATTCTGATTGGACAATGTGGAAATATAACAGCGTGTGCATTTTTTTCCATTTCTTGTCAGCTCTTTTGTAAAAGAAATGCTTGGACATGGGAAAAAATAATAGAAAAGAAGTAGACATGTCAGATATTTGGGTTAGTAAGAAAAATGTTACTTGAACAGTGTCAGAGAAACTGTAGCTGAAGCTAAAGCTAAAACTCTAAAGCTCTTTTCCATGGAAGGATAGAAATTAACACATGCAGCTAGTTAGGTGAATATACTGACTGCACTAAAATGAATTTAGGAATTTAATTTGCCTAAGTGTCTATATTCTAATAATGATGTGCGTTTCTGCAAGGTGGTATGTAGTCATTAATTAGCAGGTGCTTCTGTTCAATGCCTGCATTCTTGGCAGACAAAGAGGGATCATTCCAAACAGTAAAGAATAAGAAATATGAAATTTCATGTATATAATATTAAATAACCATTCATGTACATGCACACGGGATGAATTCATGCACATGCTACATGTAGAGTGTATATAGCACATAAGGTAGGTGTATATGACCTCTCTGAACTCAAAACTTGTGCTGCTCTGCATGCTACTAAATTAGAATATTAATACTATTGTAGTCAGTGACAGAATTATGAATAGAAATAGCCTAGGCTTTTTTCTCTATTGATAAAAATTTGCTCACATACTCTGAACCAAATTTGAGCTCCCCCATGTGGTTTTGCTGTGCTCTGTGCACACCTGGAGGAGACATTTCTGCCCCCACTGATTCTGCTCAGTAAATCTGGTCAGTCACAAGGAAATAGAAATGGTGACTCTTTGGGAGCTGTAAGTGGACAATCAGGAGATATAAGTGGTCACTTCATAGTCACTGCCTCTGCTCTAATTCCTGCAGCATAGCATCTGTGTCTTAATTTGGGATTTAAGCCTTTTTCACTTGGTACCCTTTTCCACTTTGCATTTTACACAATTTGTGTCATTCTTACAGCTCTCCTAAAGTGAAGAACCAAAGCCATACTGTTCTTTCATGTTCTTTCCTTATGCCTTATCTGTGGTTCAACAACATTTTTCTCTCTTCTACATTTTGAACTGAGTTTGAGCACAGCAGGGCCTTCTAAAGCCTCTTGGTTCCCCTTATTTTCTGTTGGAAAAAACCATCATATTTTTTGTCTTTTTCTTTCCTTTTCTCTCTGAACTGAGCTATATACAACTCACCATATTTTTTTTTACCTCATAAACTCTAAGAACAAGCCAAACAACCATAAGCTCTTTAGTCCTTTATCTTTCATGCTAATAGCTGAAATCTTCCTGCTCTGTGACTCTGTATGATTTCTCATTTTTCCTCTTAATCTGTATAAAAGAAAAATGCTCAGACAGGGCTTCCATCCAGTCTTTCTGATCTATTTTGCCCTCTTTCAGGTGAGATTCAACACATCTATCTCTGGTATTTGTAGTAAGCTACTCATCCCATGATTCTGTGTGAGAAGGAGGTGTATTCAGACAGTAATTCTTCCCACCCACTGGAGATGCTTATTTTCTTTATAGTAAAGAAATAATCATTAAAGGTTGCAGAAGCAGTTAGATTGGACCTAAAGTAAGGGAAATGCATTCTCTGCTTGCTATGTCTGCCAGCTGCCTCTCCTTCTACAACATATACATTGAAAGTTTAGTCCTTGCCTTCAATACTGTACAAAAATCTCTTCCCTAAATAACCTTACTTCCCATTTAACATCATGCTCTCTTTCATGCTGGAAGTGTTCAAGGCCAGGCTGGATGGAGATTTGAGCAACCTGGCCTAGTGGAAGATGTCCTTGCTCACAGCATGGGCATTGGAACTAGATGATATCTAGTTGAACCCAAACTCTTGTATGATTCTCACTTGATTTTTTTACATTAGGACAAATATTTTTAGACCAGAAGGGGCTTCCTAGCTTGCAATAGTGTATGCCTTGGTTCATGCAACTTTGCTCGGTGATTCCTTCCATAAAGCCAAATTTTCTCTTTGATTTTGAAGAAAGATAGGCCAGTGTAGTTTCATCTTATTTAGGGTTATCAGCTAGGTAGTACCACTGGATATTACACAACTTAAATTTCTTTCAGACACCTGCACATTTTGTTTTCAAATCCTCTAAATTTTCTATACAACTGTAATAATTTTCTCATTCACTACAGAGGAGCCATTTTTATAAAATATCCTGGAATGTAGAAAAATATAGGTTATTTATTTTATCTCTCATTTATTGAGAGATAAATATTTGCATTTGACTCTTGAAGATGTATCTTCTCTGAGAAGGTGTTGTCATACAGTTTGGAAAGAATAATTCATGGCTGATTATATGTCAGTCTCTAAATTAGCTGTAGAAGTCAAGAAAAAGCTGAGCTTGTCCATGGTCGTGCTAGTAAAAAGCCTGCTTTACAATTACATTTAAAAAAGAAAGCAGAAGGTAAGACTGTCATGAGACAAAGAAATCGATGGGAAACACATTGAAAGTTTCACTGTCAAACAGATCAGGGAAATATTTTTACTGTCTCATATGCTTTGGGAGTTTCTAGTATGCCTCCATAGTTATTCCCCTGTTAAGAGTCTTATAGGTGAGTAAAAATACAACATAGGAAACATCTTTTTATGTACTTGACTTCAGAAATCAAACTGGTAAACAGTTTTGGCAAAACATTTTTTAGGTGAGAAAGAAATGGAAATTGCATATTTTTTCAACCGAAGATGCTTCTGATCACTATTCACATCAATAGAGCATTGAAATGGAGCTCATATTTACTTACCATGTGAAAAAACAGATGGGAATAGAAAAGTAGCAATAAGAATGATATCTCATGAGGAAAAGCTGTCATATAATCTTTGAGAATAAAGGCAGTTGATGTTTGAAGACAAAAGTGAGAATAGTACATAAAATGCAGTGCAAAACAAGTGAACTGGCTGTTCCTAAATGTACAAAACAGAGTATTGCAAGGAAAAACAGACATGTTTAAATTTGTTCTGACAGGAATTTCCACAGGATTTACAAGTGTAGTTGTGTGATTACCCAGTGGGATCACTGCTAGTGGATATCAACACATGGTATCTGTTTTTATGAAGGGGGTCAATATAGATCTTCAGAGCACCTTGTGTTAGATTTCTAACATAGTAACCTCTTCTAGAACTGAGACACTGCTTACTTTAGTTGTGCTGTGGTTTAATAGGGGACCACAGGAAATGGTTCTCTTGAACAAGTTGAAAACGAGATTGATCTGGGACATGCACTTCCTTCTGTTTTGGCAATTTTCTGTTGCTGAAAAGGGACAGCTGATGTCAACTATTTGCCCTGGCTGCTCTTAGCAATCTGGATGATTTCAATATTAATAATCTAAGAAAGGCACCACTCTTCTGCTATAAATAATAACAATAATAATAACAACAACAACAACAACAACAATAATAATAATAATTAGTAGTAGTAGTAGTAGTAGTAGTAGTAGTAGTAGTAGTAGTAGTAGTAGTAGTAGTTTTGTGCAACATGTTTTAAATATGTGAAGATAGTTTGTGTTTGTAGATATTTTGTACTAAATACAGTAGAAACAGTAATATTATCAATTGTTTCTCAGTGGTAACCTAAATGGGAAATGCAGACAGAACTATAGACAAACAGTCATTAGGTTCTTTTCTGTGTCCTGCCAAACTGATGTAGTTATTTAATGATTTGCTTAAAGAAAGATGACCAGTTTGGATTTTTATTTGATTTTTAAATGAAAATCTGAACAAAAATCTCGGCATCTTGTTGAATTTATGTTTCTTTAAGGAGGTTTTCTGAAATGAAAAGGAAGATCCCCCTATTCCTAGAGGCCCAGAAACCTAGAGAAAAAGTTACACTCATGAACAGAATCCTCCCTCAGAAGACTGTAAAACACTTAGACTGTGATTCTAAACCAGCTAATCATGTCAAATACTTATTTATTAGCTACTTTACTCACAGTAACTAATGTTCTGGATAATGACTATATGAACTGAGTAAAGACAGAGTATGCAGTTCCCTACTATACCTTTCCAGACTTTAATAATTATTGGCATCATGGATGCAGTTTGTCATTGATTTTTTTAGTGGCTACCAAGAAAATATATTTTGGGTCCTGTGCTGTAGAAAAGTGAGTAGTCAGCACTTATTCACTAATTATTACTTCAGAAACAAATCCCCTCTCATATTTCCAAAATCAATCAGAGATATTAAGCCATGGTGACATTTTTTTCTATCTTACAACTTACAGAAACATTATTTCAATGAGAAAGCTAATCTGCAAATGATATAAAATTTGAATTCTAAAAAGTTATGAAGGCTGCATGACTGTTTCTGTTGATTCTAAAGGATTTTGGAAATAGACTCTTGTAAATGAATAAGTATCTTTTGACTAGCAGGGTGTCTACACTGGTATAGAGATTAATTTTCAACTAATACTAGACAAATATATGCAACTTAATCTCATAATTTAACAAGATATACCTTTGATCATAAAAAGTTCAAGTGGAGAAAAATTCTTGCTTCTTTAGTTATTAAATTTTGCTTTCTTAATCTTCTTTAGAAACATTTTCTGTTTATGAATTTTCTGTTAATGTTTGTTGACATATTGTAATTATATATTTATTCAAGTACCTTTAGCCCAAAGACAACACATAAATATAAAATTTGGAAAATTACCTGCCACTGGCAGATGTTTAAGTTAAATATATTTGTAGCTTTATTTTTAAAATGAATTTATGCATCATTAGTATGAATGCATGTAACATTTGTGTTTTTCTTAGACCCTGATATATATAGCCTATATGTCTTAGGAATACAGTTTTAAAGAATTAAAGTTGCTGTTTTTTAATGATTTATATATTTTTCCTGATAAATATTTGTTCAGTATATGGAAATTTAGCAGAATTTAAATGGCATTAGTAATTTCAGGACATTTTAAGAAATACCTGCAAGATTTACATCAAAAGCTGACTGATGTCAAGTGTTGTCAGCCAAGCTTTACTTTGAATAATACAAAGACATAAAAATCTCAGTGTGACAGGGGGTTGATAAGAAATGTCTACCATCTTTGCAGAGGAAATTAA
>VZTN01005657.1:56664-107980 GCA_013400515.1 Erpornis zantholeuca | reverse complement strand
ATTGAATTTATTAAGCAGCAGATGGCCAGGGACAACGTGCAGTTTGTCAGATTTGAATCAATCGACCTCCATGGTGTGTCAAGATCAAAGAATGTTCCTTCTCGGTTTTTTCACGTAAGTTTTTTAGTTTCTAGTGTGTTTTTACTTTTATGTGTTTTCATGCCCCCATCCTTAAATCATATTTTTTCCATAGTGCAGGCAGCAACTCCAACTTAGAACAAATTATCTGTTCCCTCCCCTTGCTCGTGTTCCCAAAGGATCTAGACTTCTTTCATCATTGTAATCATTTATTCATCTTTTTCTCCAAATAGTAATCTAATTAGATAAGGCTAATAATGTCAGTTCTTTGATGTTCTAAAAACCTTTTCCCTCAGAAATATCTTTTCAAATTCAATACATTATAAAAATTTTAGCTTGCTGAACATCTCTAAATTGCAAAAAAGAAGGGAGTAAATACTGAAAGAAATAAAATGACTGAAAATAGAATCATTTTAGTTATGAGAAATTGTATAGTTATCAATAACATAGGAAAATATCACTGAGTTGCACAATGACTTAACAGCAATATTTGCCGCAGTAATGATTCAGGAAATAAATACCAAATTAGGAAGCAGGATAAATTAGGTAGCAGAGTTAGAGGAGGGAGAGGTACTACTGTAGGGTAATCACCTTTGACAGCTTTCTCAGTGCCAAATGGACAGCTTAGACATCTTGGAGCAGAGTTCACCAGGGTGTGCAGTTTTGGTTATGGGTGTCACATATATTGACACTGTTGACTGCCACCTGCTTAAGAGAAGACAGACTTAATTAATTAATTAATTCATTCATTTATTAATTAATTCATTCCTTCATTTATTCATTCATACTAACAGAAGCCACCATATGCAGTTTGCCATCTGGATATGCAAAATTGTTTTTTTCAGCTCTGAGCTTGCCCCTTTCTAGGTTTGTTCTGTCTCCTCTGCTCACACAAATGTCAATCTTTTCCCTTAGAAGAATAAAGGTAAGATGTAAACAGGAGCCAAATTTCACTTGGCAGCACTTGGCCTAATTGCAGCTTTCATCAGAAGAATGTTTGATCAAAATGTAAGTTGTAAAGGTGCTTGATCGAAGATAGATGATCCTTCCTCAGGGTCTTATCTGCATTTTATATTTATCAGTTGAACTTTTCTGTTCAAGGAAGTATAATTATAAGCTTTTCTCACCAGGAAGTGCTTCCCTGCATTTTACCCCAAACTTTTTCAGTCCAGAAAGTAAGATGTTTCTGTTAAATGTTGCATAAAGAACAGTGAAGGGCATGTTATGGTATTTAAAGAGAAGTTACAGCCTGAATTGTATTGATATGAGTCTTGTGTGGTCACTTGTGTCTGTGTAAACAAATGGTTAGAGGGTGTGGAAGCTAAATAGACTAACTACAGATAAAAGTTTGACTTGCAAAATTTGCACCTAACTGGTAATACCCATAATTATCTAAAGACCATGCAAAAAAAGTGTTGCACATTTTTTTAGTTCTTTATGGAATGTTAAAAAATTATCATTGTGATAATTGATTCCATAGTTTTTATACCAATCTTGCAGAAAGTTGTTCTGGTTTATAATGACACAGTAACTGGCTCTGACCCTTCACATCAGTGATCACTGCATTTTAGTGCTCTTTTATGAAAATATTGTTGTTCTCGCTGAGAATCTGAATTTAACATATTTTATATACATAAAAATACCATTGAGCTCTTTTCTGACTTGGTAATATGTCATTCTGCTCTGTGTTTAGGAGAAAGCAATTCATGGTGTTGCCATGCCCAGAAGTTACCTTGAACTGACGCTGAATCCTAAAGATAATGAGCTAGATTACATAAATGCAACCAATTTCAATTGTGACATAATCCTGAACCCTGATTTATCAACGTTTCGAATACTACCCTGGACTGAGCAGACTGCAAGAGTGATATGTGATTCCTTCACCGTGCTGGGAACCCCACTAATGACCTCCCCAAGGCACATTGCCAAGAAACAGCTGAGCCAGCTTCAGGGCAATGGCTTTTCTTTGCAGTCTGCATTCACTTATGAATTTTGTATTTATGGCATTACTGAGGTAGTAAATTCAAAGACAATATCCTTTCCTGCAGCCACGATACTAAATAACCATGACCAGACTTTCCTCCAGGAGCTCATTGAAGGAATGTATTATGCTGGTGCCAACATTGAAAGCTTTTCTTCTTCCAGTGGGCCTGGGCAAATGGAGATCACTTTTCACCCAGCATTTGGCCTAGATGCTGCTGACAGTGCCTTCACGTTCAGAACAGGGCTTAAAGAGGTGGCTAAGAAGTATAACTACGTGGCTAGCTTTTTCTCAGAATCAGGATTCTACAATTCGGGGGCTCTATCACACAGCCTGTGGGATCTGAATGGCCAGAAGAATCTCTTTTCTGGTGGTTATGGAGTTGAGGAGCTCTCAGAGCTTGGGAAAAATTGGTTGTCAGGTCTCTTGGCACATGCTGCAGCTATCAGCTGCTTGATGGCTCCTACCACCAGTTGCCGTAAGCCTTATTCTAAATACAGTAAGGAATCAAAAGAGACTGTAAATGCAAAATGGGCATATAATGATAACAGCTGTGCCTTTAATGTCAAATGTCATGGCGGAAAAGGCACTTACATAGAGAATAAATTAAGTTCTGCTGCAGCAAACCCATACCTGGTCCTTGCTGCTACTATTGCTGCAGGTCTAGATGGAGTAAAGAGAGGACTTAGCTGTGATGATATGCTCGAAGAAGAAAATCACACTGGTGATCTGAAGCATTCATCGATCCCTCTGAAACTAGAAGATGCTCTGGTTGCACTCGAGAAAGATTCATGCATTAAGGAAGCATTAGGCGAAACTTTTATCCGATACTTTGTCGCCATGAAACATTATGAGTTAGAAACTGAAGAAATGGATAGTGAAAGGAATAAATGCCTGGGATATTTTATTTAGAAGGAGCACTCTTCTGTAGTGGTGCTGTGTAAATGCCTACAGTGAATGGCTAAATTCTTGAAATTAGTACATATATTTAAAAATGGTTTAATGCTTTGGGATTTTTTCCCCCCTCCTTTGTATAATACATGGTAATTACACTTTTATTGTCCATGTACATTCATGGCCTTCAGTGCAAAGCTGATATATTTGTGAAATTATATTAACAGGCTTTTTAAAAATGGGTGGAGTTTTTTTGGGCAGACCTGCTAGTAAAAAGAAGAAAAGAGAAATGGAGAAGAGCAACCAGGCAACTGTAATAGGATTGTATAATGTGCAGAAAAGTGGGAGTGATGGGCACAGTGATGAGGGGTGGGGTTTAGAACTGAAGAAGGAAGGAAGGGAATTTCTTGTTCAGCATGATTATGGGATTACTATTCAGTAACTGGTGGGTTTCTAAAGAAGAGTCTGAGTTTGATTTGAAACACAAGCTAGAAAAATTAACTTTGTAGAGAGAGGGGCAAGGGACTGAAGCTGTAGAACCTGAAAGGTAGGAATCAGTATCTTAATGCACATAAATAAAAAAGACAGGAGGGATTATATGATAACATATACATCATGAATTCTGCTGCTCAGTGGAGTTTTCAAGAATTATAGTTAATAAAGATACTAAAAGAAATCAAATGGTGACTTGAAGAGGAAAAAATTCATAGAAAGGCAGCAGTGTCAGGCCACTGTGCAATAAAAAATTAGGTGGTTTCATGTCTGTTTTGACAATTAATGGATTAATTCAGAGTTAAACGGCAAATGTGGGAAAAGGGCAAAAAAACCTGAGAATTTAGAGCTTAAATTGTATTTTATTGGGAAACCTGATTTTATCAAGCAAGCAGAAGATGACTGAGACAAGAAGAGCAGAAAGAGTAGAAAAGAAAGAAAAAAAGCAGAAAGAAAGAGTGAAAATGCAAATTCAGAGACTGAAAAATCATGGTTGAAACAGAGAGACAGGAGACTCAATCCTAAAATTAGAAATGGCAGATGGCGTAAAGAAAAATAATTTTTAGGAATGGCAGGAGGTGGGGTTTAGATTTGCTCTTTGTTTTTGTTCCTGCTGTCATCCTATATTATTAAAGATAACCCTTGCTTCATACACCACCTCCACATTAACAGTAATTTCTGGTGTTCTTTCTCTTGTCACAATATTTTGATCTGTGTGTAGGAATTTGTGAGTGAAAGAGTTTGGTCATCAGTGGAGTAAAAACAAGACTCAGTCAATGCCTCTGTCAGCTTGCAGACTTAGGAAGGTGTGAACAGAAATGTGCTACTTGCCTACTGATGGATATTCCATTCTTCCTCTAGAGACTGTTATACTTGACATGTAGCACCTGGTATGCTAAAGCTCTTTGTGTGATTCCAAAGAACTCATTTTATACTCAGGTAGCAAGAGGAAATAAAGAATCTAAAGAAACATGATGAATTCTCTTGTCTCACTCTGTGGTTGGTGGGTGGATTTGATTCTCTCTCTTACTCACATGATATATTTTTTGAATGCCCAATTTTGGGGCATATATGGGACTATTTTTCTTTGCTACAGGCTAAGTTTCATTGGCCAGGATTAGCCTTGCATTTAAGCAGAACTTCCCATTCTGAAAAAAATTCTTGTCTTTTGCTGCCCAACACTTCAGGGGCTCTGGAAATCTGTCTTCTCTCTTCTCTTTCTCGTTACTTACCATTTTCACAAAGTTTTGGCAGCTTGTTTTCTTACTCAGACAGCTTACTTACCACACTTAATACTTAGTTCCAGCAGTCACACAGATTAATAGCTATTTGTTGGGTATGGGTTTATAAGATATTTTTTCATTTGTCTTGGATTTATACCACTGTATACTTCCACTTTGAAAAAGATAGTATATAATGGACTTCTTTATTAAACATGAAGTTTATTTTATACACTTCATATATTATCTGTGTTTTTTTCTTATCACAACATTGACAAAATAACCTCAGACCTAAACCTCTTGATGTATATGTCCAACTACCTGATTAGATTCATAGAAAGCCATTATGTATAAACAAAAAATCCAGCTATCTAGAACAGATGCTCTACAAGTTATAAACAGTTATAGCAAGATAAGGTAAATCAATATAATAAATCTATAGGTATTTTCTAAGTAGTCCTCAATGACGTAGACCCTGAAAAGACAGTGACTTGATGACAATGATATTAAATGGAAATATTCCTTGTTTCTGACAAATGAACACCTTTGTTTTTTTTTAAATTAGAAATTTCACAGNACACCTTTTATTTTTTTTTTTTAAATTAGAAATTTTGCAAATGGAGCCTGAAGCTAGTGTGTCCCAAATTTTGGTCAATATATTGAACATTATTTCTTAAATATATTCTATATAGTGAAAATAAAGTAACTCCAGCTCTGTGGGAAAGCATAAAAACATTTATTTCAACATGAGCAGTTATGAATTTTAAAGTTGCATGTATTCCCAACTAAGTGTTCATGCATGTCCCTTAAAAGACTACAAGGAAATTACTTCACTCTGCTCAACGAAAATTAATGATTATTGACTGTTATATCACCAACATTTCATCTTCAAGTGTTGCCTGAAAGTACTCTTCACTTTTCTGCAGGTCTGAAGTCAATGTCTAGAGCATTGCTAGTTAGATAACATAAATATATGCAGTGTTATAAAATAAAAAAAGAAGGCATCTGTAATTTTGCATAAGGTCCTGATGATTAACTAGGATCATAAAATCATAGAAATGTAGAATGGTTGGACTTTAAAGGGATCTTAATAAACATCTAGTTCCAAATCCCTTGCTGCAGGCAGGGACACTTTCCACTAGAACAGGTTTGCCTGGAGTCCCATTCAATCCAGACTTGAACACTTCCAGGGTGGGGCCTCCACAACTTCTCTGCGCAGCCTGTTCCAGTGCCTCACTGCCCTCACTGTAGAGAAGTTCTTCCTAATATCTACTTAAACCTACCCTCTCTCAGTTTAAAGCCTTTCCCCTCGTTCTATCAGTACATGCCCTTGTAAAAGGTCCCTCCCCAAACATTCTCATAAGCCTCCCTTAGGTAGTGGAAGGCTACTATCAGGTCTGCCCAGAGCCTTCTCTTCTCCAGGCTGAGCAGCCCCAACTCTCTCATCTTGTCTTCACAGGAGAGGTTCTCCAGCCCTCTACTCATCTTCACCTCTTCTGGGCTTGCTAGAACGGGTCCATGCCCTTCTTATGCTGCAGCCCCAGAGCACTCCAGGTGGGGTCTCATGACAGCAGAACTGAGGGAGAGAATCACCTCACCTGCCCTGCTGGNTGACTTTAAAGGGATCTTAATAAACATCTAGTTCCAAACCCCTTGCTGCAGGCAGGGACCCTTTCCAATAGAACAGGTTTGCCTGGAGTCCCATTCAATCCAAACTTGAACACTTCCAGGGTGGGGCCTCCACGACTTCTCTGGGCAAACTGTTCCAGTGCCTCACTGCCCTCAATGTAGAGAAGTTCTTCCTAATACCTACTCTAACTTACCCTCTCTCAATTTAAAACCTTTTCCCTCATTCTATCAGTACATGCCCTTGTAAAAGGTCCCTCCCCAGACTTCTCATAAGCCTCCCTTAGGTAGTGGAAGGCTACTATCAGGTCTGCCCAGAGCCTTCTCTTCTCCAGGCTGAGCAGCCCCAACTCTCTCATCTTGTCTTCACAGGAGAGGTTCTCCAGCCCTCTACTCATCTTCACCTCTTCTGGGCTTGCTAGAACGGGTCCATGCCCTTCTTATGCTGCAGCCCCAGAGCACTCCAGGTGGGGTCTCATGACAGCAGAACTGAGGGAGAGAATCACCTCACCTGCCCTGCTGGCCACACGACTATTGATGGAGCTGTGTCGCTTTCTGGGCTGCAAGCGTAGCATCGTGTTGAGNCCTCTCTCAATTTAAAACCTTTTCCCTCATTCTATCAGTACATGCCCTTGTAAAAGGTCCCTCCCCAGACTTCTCATAAGCCTCCCTTAGGTAGTGGAAGGCTACTATCAGGTCTGCCCGGAGCCTTCTCTTCTCCAAGCTGAGCAGCCCCAACTCTCTCATCTTGTCTTCACAGGAGAGGTTCTCCAGCCCTCATCTTCACCTCTTCGGGGCTTGCTAGAATGGGTCCATGTCCTTCTTATGTTGCAGCCCCAGAGCACTCCAGGTGGGGTCTCATGACAGCAGAACTGAGGGAGAGAATCACCTCACCTGCCCTGCTGGCCACACAACTATTGATGGAGCTGTGTCGCTTTCTGGGCTGCGAGCATAGCGTCGTGTTGAGCTTCCCACGAGCAATCAGCCCCAGCCCTTCTCGTGGTGCTTTTGTACACAAATGTTCTTTTTGTACACGAATGAGATTCAGGCCATACCCATCGTGGTATTTCTGTTAAAAGAGTCACAGGAGCCATCCCACCATGTCTCTATGGTACCAATAAAGTCACAGCACAGCCGGCATGCACGTGTCCCTAGCTCCTCTCATTTATTCCCCACGCTATGTACATAGGCACAGAGGCATTTAAGTGGGGTGCCCTATGAAGCTGACTTACTGGTTGTATACTACAGTCAGAGGTTGCAAAGAAAAAAATATAAGAGATTCCTGATATTAATAAAGCACCTTTTAATCTTTTCAGCTGTAAGCACTATGTATATTTATATCTTTGTTGTCAAAGAGGGAGTAGTTTTGACACTGAGCTACATCATGACTGCTTTTTCTATGTTTTCTTGTGCCAGATTTCATTCCATAACACAGAAGAATTACAAGGAGGACTTCTATAAACTTGTAAGTGGTCTGACATTCTGGAAGGTAGCTTTTACAATGCCAGCAGGTTAAAGGCATTATAAAAATTTGTGGTTCCACATATGCAGGTAACTAAACAGTTCCTAGGCTAGCTGAGACTTTTTGATCAATACCAATAATAATCATTTAAATAAACATCCTGCAAAGTAGTGAAATAGCTTTTTTCTAGAAAAGTCAGAAGCCCTTACTATAACTGACATCTAGGGTATATCAGCTCTTATGAAAGAATATTCAATATCACATAAGTTGTATTACTTATTTAACATTTGCATCATTACTAGATTATAGTGGCAAGTAGGAGTTTTTACACAGAAAGTGTATCCCTGAGAGAGAGAGATAAAGTGATATTTTTCACAAGCAGTTTGTTAATAAAAACAACAATCTGTCTGGAACTTGTAGCAAACAAGATTTAGTGAATTTAGTGTTAGATTTCAGTGGAACAAGAAATGAAGGAAATTTTACAGAAAAAATCTAAAAAGAGAAATGGATAAACATAAAATATTTACCTGTCCAAACTGATATTTAAAATAGCATTCAACAGGAATCTGTCCTGCAGTCTAGTGTTCATTGCTTTCTCTAATCACAGCCGATTAAATAAGTATACTCTCTTTGAAAACATTAAACTTCGTTTTGGTTGTTGTTGTTTTCGCTTTAGCTATTTGTGTCAGGGAAGAAGATAAAAGAAAAAATGGTGTTAACAACAATGTTCTGGGAAAAATATGTACTTAAGCAAGAGTAAATGCAGGGTACTCTGAGAAAAGGATGTGAAGCGCCTCAGTTTGCGCTTGCTCAGAGAGGAGTCTGGGTTGTGTTCATTTCACCAGCTCAGCAATTTCATAAAAGAGGCAGATCAGGAAATATTAACAAGGGTATGGCTTACAAGAACAAAAGCCTGGTCATTTTGCTCAATTAAATTCTTCTCAGGACTTGATAATAAGGTGGCACACTTCAAACGCATGCAGATTTATTGGAGAAAATCTTGGGGACCAAAGCAAATGAACACATCCATCTAGGACCTATTTACTAGGAATAACTAAATTACTGTGTGTATCTCAGAAAGGGGAGACAGACTATAGGTTTTACTAATGGTTTTCAGGCATGTAAAAGAAGCAGCTAAGGAGCAGAATAATATCTTTTTTTCCTGTCCATTGCAGTTAGAACATAACAGCAGGTTTTCATCAAGGAAGATTTAGGTTAGTCTGGAATACATAAGAGTGTTAAAGAGAATGAAACTGCAACCAGATGCCCATGGAAAGTGGCAGAGTTTTGATAAGGGACTCCAAAGGGTGATAGATGATGTACCAAGATAATATATCCTGATGCATGGTACTTCCACAATGTTTACAGCTATAGTAGGATGGTTCATTTTCCTTGTCTGCTGGGTCCCATGTTGCTGTGTGATCATTGAACAGACTGCTAGACTGTGCTCTTAGCTGAGTTTATAAGAAGGGAAAATACTTTATCTATTTTAGAAGATAAAAAAATTAGCTAAATCACATTCTTTTTAATGGGAGGAACCTATCCATAATGAGCATATGCAGGAAGAAAACAGACCAGAAGATACAGACTAGCAAAGCAGTCAGAAAAACTGGTGTACAGCTACAGTTAGACACATCACATAATGGAACACTAGGAACACAGTGAAAATGTATTGAAACACTATACTGTCATTGCTCAGGTAAATTTTATATTGCATGTATGCAATGAACAATGAAGATACCTCATACCCTTGGTACACAGCATGAATTGATCTCTTTTGTGATGTAGGATCAAAACAATAATACAAAAGCTACAGACTCCTCCACAGAGTAGCTTATTTTCAATTTGGAAATGCCATACTTCTAACCAGGCTTCAGGTTTCATGAGATATGAAAAGAAAATTGAATTTATTAGCTAACATGCCTCCAGCATGTCAGGGTGATGATAGCTTGCGTGTAAGTGAATATTCAAATTTTATTCTTTCAGGCTCCAGCCAGAGGGCAGCAGTGCACTGTGCAGTGTTCCTCTGGGATCTCAAACTGTCATGTTGTGCTGAAAAACACCCCAATGAAATCCACCCACATATTTTATATATGTACTTAAAATATTTTTAAAAAAAGACAGTGTGGCAGCTGAAAGCTAGTGCATATCTTTCTAACCTGTTTAGCTAAGCTTAATTATCCGTTGAATTTGCATAGACTTTTCAGTAAAGGACCACAGATCCAAAATATTTTTTTCATCTTGATAACAGCATTTAAATCTTAATGTAGTAAAAGGCTTGTATCTATATTCACATGTGTGTGTGTGTGTATCATCTTTAATAACACTGCAACAAAAGTACAAATTATTTAATGGCAGTATTCAGTTTTTGTAATTTAATGTAGGCCATTACTGGAATTTCTTTCATTTTTCCATCTTACTCAAATATTTTGGGAAGTCTTCTTGCTTATAGGGACTTCCATTTTACCTATACTGTTGTGTCATTTATTTCCCATCTGCTGGAGGAAAATCGTAAATGCATAGTGAAGAAACACACCCTAGATATACCTATTCTAACCACCTTTCTATTTCTGAGCAGAAACATAACTTTACCCAGAATCTGAATTATTGAAATGTAAATACACATTCTGGATATCTGTCAGCACATGGGATAGACATTTTTTCAGCAGTTCTGACTGTATATATCTATATGGCTTTGCTCTGCAAATCTGCTACCACAACTCACATTTTTCAGTATTGAATTTCTTCACAAAGTTGCAGTATTCAAGACTTAGCAATCCTTTTCCTCCAATTCTTTCTTTGCAACACCTTAACGTTTTTTTGGTTTAATTTGTTTGCATTTTTTTAGCTAAAGAGCTCAATTATGTTCAAAATTCTTCAAATGCTTGATATAAAAATTGATCCTGCAAGGTTGTTGCAGAGCATTAATTCAGCTGCTCTGAAACTCTACTGTTTTAACACATTTGAATCCACCATCTGTGGAAAATCTACAGATGTGGTCCCAGGGTATGGCAGTAAAGGAAGTAAACAGGAGAGGAACTATTTGCAACCAATTCCACTAAATAGGTGTTAGTCTTGAGCAATGGGAGAAAGATGTGAAGAGGACTGAGCAGGTGAGAGTGCTTTCACTGTAATTCATCACCTGAGAAAAAAGACCAGCTCCTGGATGAAGAATGACTGGTTGAAGGTGAGAAATCACTTGGATGAGTTTGCAGCTAAAGAGCAGTTGGTTTTTTTGTTTTTTGTTTTTTTGATTGAAGGTATACAATAACAATTGTTCAATTTAATCTGTAATTTCAGAGTGCTTTTTGATTTCTTTTCTGACACTAAGCTCTCATCATAACAACATCCACAAGTAGAGCCTCATACCATCTCACACTTGTTGTGATGTTCCATCCTGGTAAATATTATGTCCTTAGTTTTTTTGCTCTTTTTGTTTTTGTTGCTGTTTCATTTTGGGTTTCTTATTTTGCTGTTGCCACTTACAGAATTGCAGCTAACACTGACACTGTTTTGTGCCTCTTCCATACACACTCTACATGGACTTTCTGTAGTATTAAATTGAATTCAAAGCTATTGGGTTCAGACTCACCCCAGAGAGTTTTAGGCACTTTAGTGGTACACCTCAGTTAGGATCTTAGCTCCCATGCACCTCTAGCTGCCTGTTGCAACAGACAGAAATTGCCAAAGGGCAAAAAAATATTACATTCTTTTCTGTACTGTATTGTTTAATTCACAAAATTAAGGCTGACAACAATTTTACTGTAATTTGCTTTCTTAGATATTGCACAATAGTGTACTTGCTCTGGTTGGGATGGAGTAGATTTCCTTCACAGGAGCCCATACGGTGCTGTGTTTTGGATTTGTGAGTAAGACAGTGTTGGTAACACATCAGTGTTTTAGCTACTGCTGAGCAGGGCTTACACAGCACCAAGGTTTTCCCTGTTTCTCACTCTGCATTGCCAGCAAGTAGGCCGGGGTTGACAAGAAATTGGGAGGGCACAGAGCTGCAACAGCTGGCCCAAACTGACAAAAGTGATATCATATGAAATATGTGCTCAGCAATAAATCTGAGGGGAGTTTTTCAAAGTAGCCTTGGCTTGGAGACAGATCTGCTTGTGGGAGGTGGTGAGTGATTGTCTTTATATCACTTGAGCTTTTTTACCTTGTTGCTTCACATTTAATTGTCTTTAGTCACAAGCCCTTCTTGTGTTTGCTCTTCCAGTTCTCTCCACCATCCTGATGGAAGGGTGGGTGAGTGAGCGGCTGTGGGGGTGCTTAGCTGCTGACTGCAGCCAACCTCCTACAAACTGTTCCTTGAACACCTGTGCCCCTGGCCTAAGTGCATAAGATAAAAATCTTGGAGCTTTTGGAGAGGGGGGTAATTGATTTGTAGTGTTGGTCATACTAGGATTTTTGCGGAAAAGGTGAACAAATCATGTTTAATGACACCTTATTAGTGTCTGGATCAGAAGCAAATGTGCATTAACACAGATTCTGTGTTCTTAAACCTGTTTTTTATATTTAAATATTTCATCGGCTGCAGGTACTTTGCCATATGGCAGCATCAGCAAGTTGTTAAAGTCCAGCCTATCCTCCAGCAGGACTCAGTGAGCATATAGTTCGAGGGTGACAGCAGAGTTGCACAGTGAAATTGTCTGTGGCCCCTGTAAATCAGAGTGTTTCACACCGGAGCTACAGTGACAGCTGCACGACACTGGAAGTGAGCAACAGGAACCCCACAATGAAGCTACATCATGAGGTTCTCTATATTGTGCAAGCAAATCAATATTAATTTACAACAGAATTTCATGCTAAGTGTCTCTGTAATATGTGCTAAATCACGGAGATTCACGATAAGGTTCACCTTTAAGCTGCCATGTAATATACAATAAATCACTAAGATATAGCAAGGCCCAGCAAGCACCTTGTTATATTTGGGCTATTATTACTCCTACTATAGTGATGTGGGGGTATCTGTCACTGACAGGTAGAGTTAGGAAAATGGTAAATCAGTTTGACTTTGAGGATATACATGGAATGTGGCCACCCATTGCTGATTCAAATTCGTGCTTCCTTTGGGATGCTCACAATTCTGCTTAGAAATGCGGTAGCTTTGCAACACACAGGAACATATTAACAAAAGAATTTTAAACATCAAAGGGCAGTGAATGGTCTCTTTGGCACAGAGACCATTTCTCTGCCACTGCTGACCTTGCTTGACAGTGAGGACGAACTAATCCTAGGGTTCTGTAGGTTGCCTTAACAGCATATGCATTTATTAACTAAATGGTTGAAAGTAACTTTCAGTTCTCCTTTGAGGATACTTTACCATTCCATGAAGTCTTCACTAGATGCTGGGAAAACAACATTCACAAGAAACTCTGCAAGACATCAGTTTAAAACTTACTGTAGTTTTGCTTTGATGAATAGCTTCAGATCAGTCACATTTTCTGTGGCTAATATTTTCTAATATTTTCTCTGAAAACTTAGGACAGTGCTCTTAAGGATATGTGCACACAGAACTGTTTGTAGTCGCATTTTGGTGTGCTGAGAGTTGGAAGGGGAAAGGGAACATTCATGCAGATGTACAGGCATTGATAAAACTAGAAGAATGAGAAAGAAAAGCTGACACTGATGGTGGAAAAGCAAAAGAAAACAGAGATCATATTGCTGCTTCAGGCAAAAGACTTCATCCTACATCCAAATGAATACTTGGCCATGATCCATCAACAAAGTGGCTGTGAAGGATGCCTCTAGAGGCAGTTTCCAAGTGGAAGTTATTTTGGAGATAGCTTAGCTATTTTGTAGCTACTTTGTAAACTACTAACCTATCAGGGATGGTATGTTGATGGAGCTTCCCTGCTCAGAGCAGGGTTTTGACCCTGAAGTACACATGACCAACAGTGTCAAATGATATCATTGCACTGAGACATCAAATATTAGTTAAAGAAAACACATAAAGACCAGTGGTCACTCAGTTAATTGTTGACTTCTCTGGAGTTGTCATACACTTGAGCAATGAATTAAGACATTTTAAATACAGTGTGGTTCCAAGTACTCTAAGCTCTGGAAGAGTCGCTGCATGCCATAGGACCCATGTGTGTCCTCTCCTAACTCACCAAAGAGCCAAAAAAGGCTGGTACTACAACAGTATCCAGCAGATAGCAGTTTTCCATGTGCTCAGCTTCTGCTTCAGCTGAGTACTGCTGGATCTGAGAAACCTAAAGATCCTTGCTCTGTCCCATGAGTGTTACAGCTGAAATGCTGCTCTCATCCCCTTGCCTGTGTGCTTGACTCCAGAAATGAAAATGTAACCCATCATTTGGATCAGGGCTCAGCCAAAGTCACTTTCAGTGTCCACATTTTTTATTGCTTTCTTATGAAGGAATAAAAGGGATTAATATATTTCTAAAATTTAGAAACTGTACAGACCATTTCTGGGAGCCCATGGATAGCCTTTGTCATGGCAAGATTTTTGGATGCCAGCAACATCTCTGTGCTGTCATTTTGCTTGTTATACCATTAAAACCAAATACTCAGTGCTGATTTCAGAAGGAGCTGTGTGGAATGACAGGGGAAATGCCAATGTCATCTTGTATCATTTTCATTAATTCTTGAGATGCCACAGAGTGCATCAATTTTGTGGATCTGCGTTATTTGCTCAGAGGAAAATACATGGTTGAAAAGTCTGCACTATCCACCTTGCTGCTTTGATGAACAAAAATGGATGTTACTAGCCCCTGTTATCCTGATTGCAGGGCTACAGATATTTCCATTGATCCTGTCATTGATCCAACCATGCGGCTCATACTGCTTGTGTGAGATACACTCTCCATTCATGTACTGCATTATGCACCTTCACAAACAACAACAAAAAAAATCTATTTTGTCTTGTTGAAGCCAGTTGATTAATCAGACAGTATCTTCCTTGCATTTTGTTGCAACCATTGTTCATCTGTAACACCAGAGGATGTGTCTCTCTGGGTGCACTGTGTGAGCTGTTGCTTCATAAAATCATGACCTTGTGGAAATGACATTGAAAGAGGTATTGAAATACTGGCTTTGTCAAAGATGATCCCCAAGGCAAATTCTTCTAACATTTTCTGTCTTTCTGTACATCCTCAGCGTGGCACTTCCTGAAGCTGTTCAAAGGCTAGACACAAAATCAGCTTGTGTGAGCACCAGCATCCGTATGTTATGTCACAAAAGCTCTCCTGTATACACAGAAACACAGAGAAGTGATGGCATATGGAGAGAAATCCAAATAATACCCTGTTCTGGGTCCTCCCAGGGCTATCCAGGATTCGTCAGCTCAGCACAAGCCTATTTCCACAACCCCAGAGGAGCAGAGAAGCCCATGGCATATGGGAACACAAGGACTCAGAGGAAGGGACACTGCAGGGCGGCCCCTTTCAGGAGTGTTCCAGGAGTCTGTATGAGGTGCATGTGTGTGTTCTGTGTGTATGTGCCTGCTGGGTGTGTCTGCTCAGCCTCTCCTGGGCCACTGGATCCAGCACAGTATCATTTCCCCACATATTGCACATAATTTGTTTTAAAAATGAGGTCGGGCAGATTCTTCTTAGAGAGCCATACACAGGATAAATGCCCACAAACTCAGAGTAAAATAAATGGAATAAAATGGAAAACAAACATTCAGCTTGCTTCTGTCATGTTCATCTTATTTCAAGGGCAAAAAATATTTCGGTAATCAAATTTAAATTTGACCAGGAAACTCCAAACGGCACACTTCCAAGTTGATAGTCAAATATTAATTTTGTGTCATCCAGTAGATGACTATCCCAGCAGTCCTGTCCAAACTGCCACCATGTCAATCCAGCAAATTTCAGAACAGCACACAATTCCTGAAGCGACGAAATGTTTCCCAAAAGATCCAATGAAATTTGTTTCTTAGATGAGAGATCTAATGGAAAGACAATACAGTTGTGTAATTTGCTGTTTTTACTGACCAGATTTCAGTGTCTGAGGGAGCAGGTTCCCATATTTGATGGCATTCACATTTGTATCCAGCTTAGTTTTTCTGGAGGCTACAGGTATACTTACAAGAGTGGTGAACACAGAAGAGGCATTTATTTTAAAGATTCTTGGGTACAAGAAGAAAAATTGGTCTCAGGTTTAACTCTGCATTGTTTCTTGCTGACTTGCAAAACTTAAAGTATTCCTAATATCTATTTACTTTTTTTTTAGTAAGACCAAATTCCTCAAGTGAGAATGTTTGAAACAGAACCATAAAAATATTTTTTCCTACAGCAGTGTAACAAGTAGAGATGGGAACATGAATAAATGGATAATTAAGCAGCATAGTACTAAACTTAAAAAAATCATAAAATGTAATTTACACCTATTAAGACAGGAAAGAACTTCAAGAATATTTTTATTCTCATTAATTTCTTTCTGTTTTGCTGGATGCTGGTCTTGGAAAGAAGAAAAATAAAATGTATTTTCTTAGTCTTCTGTCTGTGGATCTCTGTGTCTTAAACATGCTGTTTCCTCCCATGCAAGAATATAATTTTTTAATATTTATATATTCTCTAATACCAATCAAAATCAGCACTATTAATTATCACAATTATAACTAATTATCCTGTTACAGATTATGTAAAATTAAAAGGTTTTTAAATATCCTCTTTTCATCACGCTTGTGTGTCATTTCTGCTGTTAAGAGCTGTTTCACCAACTAAGTGCCTGATAACTGATGACATTTTTTATCTTAGTTCAGGATTTTTGATGAGTTTCTACATAGCCATTCCTGTCTACAGCATACAGACAGAGATATCTTTTAGTTCTGTCTGACAAAAATGTTGTTTTGTTTTAAAAAACCCACAGTTGTTTCACCTGTTATGGTGTAGACACAATCTCTTTGTATTTAATTCTAAAACCAGTTTGAACAGACACTATGATTAAGAAAAAAAGTAATATTCTTACAGAAAACAAATCTCACCTCCAGTGAGAAATACGGAATCTTATTTATATTATTGCAATGACCCCAAATAATCACAGTGTTCTGGTCCTTGATATCTTTTAACCTTTGAACTCTTGTTTGTTGCCTTGTAAAATTTTACATTTTTAAAGATGGAAGTGGAAAACCCCCATCCATTCTGCTTTTTCTAAATCAAGACACCATTGTGATGAGTAAATTATAATTAAAGGAATTATTAGCTTTAAAAAGATTTATTCTAGCTCATCTGACATTTCAAACCTGATTCCTGACATAGTGGGCTACAATCTCAGCTCTTTGAATATGAGACCTTGTACTCTGTCAGAGGCTTTTCTTTCAAACTCCACTCTTGAATAACTTAATTTTACGTAATACTACCCCAAGGAGTGGGAAGACTCCTTAGTGTTTGGAGACTTGCCCCTTGTTTTATTTACCCTCATTTTACATCACGTTTAAATGCACCAACATGAGTAAAACTTCTCTGTAATTACACCATGATGATGACAGAATTTAACCCAACAGCTCAGCCCTTAAGTTGATCCTCATGTATGACCTACTTAGTTGTTTTCTTCTACAGAGCAACCTGAAGATTTACAATCAGAGGAGTCTACTGCAAGCCATGGCTCTCAGGAAGAACATACTTTGACATTCTCACCCTTTATGATACACACTCATCTTTTATGCTGTTGCACTTGAGGGGAAGCCCCAGATGTTCCAAACCAGCACTGAAAAAATACCGTCTGTAGTCTCAGAAGGTGTTACTGACACAACGACATTGTCAGAGGTGTGATGAGGAGTGATTTTTGTGCTTACTAGCAGAGTAGATTACATTTTTCCCATTAAGAGGTAAGTGAATATAAGCCATGGCTCATACATATATTTGTATTTACAAGAATTAACAGGAAAAGAATCTTTGTTCCCCAATTATCCAGAATGGGAAAAGAGTATAACATGCTTTGGATCCTTACCGGCAGTGGATGCCCAGGTTTCCATCCCTTCACACAAACTGAGGTGAGGCAGGATGAGAGGAAGCTAGTGTGCATCATTGTAATGGTAGTACTTTAGAACTGAAGATGGGTCAATTTGGATTAGACATAAGGAAGAAGTTTTTCACACAGAGTGGTGCAATGGTGGAACAGGTGACCAAGAGAAGATGTAGGTGCCCCATCCCTTGAAAAATTCAAAGTCATGTTGGACAGGGCTCTGAGCAACCCGATCTTGTTGAAGACGTCACTGTTCATTAAGGGGGGTTGGACTAGATGACCCTTACAGGTCCATTCAGACCCAAACCAGCCTGTGATCAGCATTCATCTCAGCAAAGGACAACACAAGGTGTGGCCAAGGCCCCGTTGGCCAGAAGATCCCTTGCAATTAGCAGTTTAGACATATCCCTGAAGAGCACATCTGTGCCTGAGGCACACTGGCAGCTGTTCCATCTCTCTCAGAGAGAGGGTGGATTCAGGTATGCTAGATTTTCCACTTATATTGTAACTCAGAAGTGTTACAGCCAATACAATGTGTCAACTTGCACAGGTGTACTGAGACTTGAAATGAGAGTTTCTTTCCTTTTCTCTGCTTTCTCACTGCTGAGTTTTTTCTCATTCAATGCAATGGATTCAATCCCTACCATGTGCTCATTCCCTTCATTTAACACACTTTAGACAAGGACCCCTTGCCTGATTTCCCTTTGGCAGGCTCTTCTTGCTGATTTGTTGTTACTGCCCTCTTTGGATGGCCCGGGCTCCAATCATGAATTCTATCTTCCCCAGCTGTGTTATGACTGGGTGAAAGAGGAAGGGCTTATATCTTCAGCTATGCCCTAGATATATTGCCACTGTCTAAATTCTACATATTGCCTCACTGGCTGCAGCACTCCTGAGCGTGTAACTGATCTCTCCTCTTTGCCTGGGCACTTTGTACTGCTCTGCATGACTCATTACTTGTGTTGTAGGACTGCCTGCAGCAGTAGTCTACAAATCAGGAATTACAGCTGGAAGCAGAGTGATAGTGAGAGATATAAGGGAGTGTTGTAAGAAATGCAGTTATTTTTTACTGTATTTGCAGTTGTGTGTCTGGAGGAGAGCAAGAAGAGAAGTTGCAGTCACAAACAATTTGGGAATGAAGCCCATGGTCTCTAGTAATGACTAAATCCTAGTAGGCAAGGTGCCATAGAGATAGCACTTGGAGGCAGGAATGTATGGGTTACAATCTATGTGGCTATTTATACAATTTAAAAAGGTGGGGGTGAAATGATAACCCTTCAGCAACATAATGAATAGTCATATAAAGGTCCAAGAAATAAATGTTGAAATGCTTCATCTGAAGACCTGGGGGTTTTCTAGTGAGTATTTTCAAAATGTGCAAATAAAATTAGTCTATATGGACACATCGTAGCTGGTACCTACATTTGGGAGGCTGATTCATTGCAAACTGTTAAGTAGCAGTGTTTCAGTATATCAAATAAATGCCTAATAAGTATCTATGCATTATGCACAGCTATTTCATGTTGTAGACAAAAGGACTCAGGATTTTTAGAGGCTTTTACACTTCTTTTTTTCTTAATCAAGAAGAAATGCCCTGATGAGTTCATTCCTCATTTTTAAAGGTGTAGCTACAACTATGTTAGCTACAATTCATTTAAGTGGCAGTCTCTGTAGAATAAATTGCTGTTATCTACTTTTATTTAGACTTTTCAGATTTTCTGCAAAACTTAACCAAGGGACAAAAAAGTCTTATGAATTCTTAAAGTTTTCATCAAAGTACACTAAGGTGTCCAGTTGTACAGTCCTTCCTCACGTTGCAGAGTTTTGGCTGTGAAATCATTGAATTGAAAAATGGTGAAAATATTCCTATTTTCATTCCAGCTTTTAATTTAGTTAATTGCTTATGTAATATCAACTGTGTAAACGGGTAGATATTTTTTGATTTAGGAAACAAGCTAAATCAACAAGATCTGAATGTGTATATAATATTAATGGGACAGATAAATATTAGTATTTGTTAAAAATATCACAATATCTTAGAATTTATATGATTTCAGTGAATCACTGTCTTGCATCAAAAAACCCCAGAAATGTTCCCATCCCCAGCATAATAATGTATTAACTGTAGTATTTTTTTTTCTGGGCATCCCTTCCTTCCAAGACAGTGCTCTGCTCTCACCAGAGTTCCTCTGACATTCTCTTCAGCTTCAGGCAAAAACAGTAATTAATGATAAGACTTGAGTGGTGTACAGCTAAGCATTAAACAAGACTGCCTCTTCTCATCTCTGCCAGTTGCTTGCTCTCTGATCTTCAGCAATTATTCAGACTGATTGTATGTAAAATCACATGTTGTTAAAACTATGATGCAAATGTCTGCTGTTTCAAAATAGATTAAATTAATTAAAATCTGCGCTTCCATGGGACTCTCAAGATCTTTGGTCTAAACAAAGGTCTGCTAAAGCTAATTAAGGACATTAAGGTGAAATTCATTTTACAGGAAACATTATCTCTACTAAAGGACCTTTCAAAGTGTCTATACTTCAAAAAACACTAGGAAAAAATGTTTTAAAACAACTATTGATTTAAAGCTAGGTCCATGCAAGAACCTTTTTATGTTATGGTGATACTAGTTTCAGGCCGTGAGGGTATGAAGCCTGGGAGGAGGAGTATCTTTGTTAGAAATAATTCTGTGTTAAAAATGACATATATTCTCTATAAATAAAAATTTTCTATTTTTATAAAGCTATGTCAGTTGACCCACAAAAATCACTGCATCACTAAAAAATTCACAACACTTAGCAGTAGAGTTTTCTATGTTTCTTGTTGTAAATTTTAGTGTAAACACAGTTATACTGGGGAAAGAAAGATTTTTGCCAGTGCATTTTAGTAAGTTGGAGTGAAGGTGGATATGTTACACGGCCTAAAGGTGTGTTTAACTTAGGATTGTCTCTTCTTACAGTGTATCTTTTTCTAATCTAGCTAAGCCAATTATCTTTCATTTCCTTTCACTTCTCTTTTACTTTCTTGACATTGTCCTGACCTATTTATATTTGAGTACTTTTTATTGCAGTTATGCTTCCAAAACCTTTACAATGCTGGTCTTTTGCTGAAATCACAATACATAAAGAAGTTGATGGCCTCTCAAAAACCTTTTTCTAGATTGAAAGCTTTTCTGCCCAAAAGTTAAAGGAAGTTAGTTAAGATGTTTCAGCAGATCAATGCTGTGGCAGTGAAGAAAGTTTCAACTATGGAAGGATTTACTGATCAAAAGGAAAAGCCAAACATTGTTCAGAATTAAAGAAGAGTTCTTGGAAGAGAAAGACTTATTTCTCGCTCCAGTAAGCAAGTTACGTTCAGCACAAGCATAATTTCCTCTAGGTCTTAAAAAGCAGCTCATATGGCAAACATCTCATCAGTTCATTTGGGAGACCCTAAATACACATAAATTTGTGCAATGTATGATGATAACAAAAAAATGTAAACAAGCTTTCACATGCTTCAATCTGGCAAATATTAAGAAATGAGCATACTTGCTCAGTGAGGTACAGAGGGGACCTCCCATGAAATCTCTTTGAACTCCTCTTGCTTTTGTGACGGGACCTGACAATTAGTTTCAACCTCTTTCTAAAATTTAATGAAAAATGTGTTTTTTCCCTTGTGGTGTTAGGGGATCCTTAAAATTTTTCTCCTTCACCTCATGCCAGGCCTTTGGGCATCCATTGAGTCCACAGCAAGGGCTGCAACCCCCATGCAGGTCTGCCTTCTTGCACAAGGTTTTGCAGGAAGGAGTAGGTGGAAGCCTGGGCTGGATTTGCAGCTAGGTTTCAAGAGGGAGCACTGTTATTAGCTAATAAATGTGTAAACATTTTCGTCTCCTATTGTCTTTCATTTTGTCTTAATAGATATAATACATAAAAATTTTAAAAAAATGCCATATTAAATTGCCTTGGAAAAAAAGTTTAAAAAAATTATTTATTATATTGGTGTTAAAGTCATTATGCTTTTTATGCAAGACTGTGTACACAGGAGACAGCAGCATCTTTGTAAACAAAGTATTCATAACCACAAACTCATACTGCAAGAAAAGAAGGGGAAAAAAGAGGAAATAATACTTTTCAGTGAAGATCTAATTCAGTCCAAAACATAAAATTTCTTGTTCAACTCCAGAGGATAAATTGTGTGACTTGTGCTTTTGTCAAATAATATCAGTTGCCTAATAAAATATTATTTCTCTCTATAACCCCACCTCACCCTTTCTGTGCAAGAGGAGTAAAACAGAAGGAATATAAAATAACACAGCCATTTTTTCTATTGCATGAATCAATTTACAGACAGCATGGCTACACTAAAAGCAAAAAGAGAAGGTGTTTGTGTTGCATCCAAATACACAGCAAAAGCTTTTCCACGGCAAGCAGAATCTGCTTTCCACCCACTAGAGAGAGCTAGGGGACTTCGAGTGTGGGAGCCAGGCTCTCGGCATGGCACTCCCGTCCCTCCTGCCAGGAGGCCTGGGGCTCCCTGCACTACTCTGAAAATGTAAACAAACACATCTACAGACCCTTTTTCTCTGTTTGAAAGCTCATTTCGCATCATGTGTTGAATGACATGTTGGGGGCAGTGCAATAAAAAGTATTTTCCTTCTTTTATCCTTTTAAAATTTTTTGTTTGTAGGATAGAGCTTATATATGCTACCTTTCTTCATCTTAATGACTGTATTTCAGCTTCAAATCTTACATCGAACATTTTTTTTGCCTTACTTGACAAAATAACTGGGAAAAAAGATAATTTAACCATTGAAAAACACATCTTTTGAAATTTAGTGTCTCTCATATTAGACCTTTATTGCTTTGACAGTAAGCAAATATTTTATAAAAACATGAAACTAAACATTATATTCTGATATTTTGTGGGCTTTGGTGTTTTGGGGGTTTTTTGGCATTTGGGGGCTTTGGGAATTTTTTTTCCCTTGTCAGTTTTCTAATCTTCCTTAGGGAAGAATAGTATAAGACTGAATTGAGATCAAACAAGTAAAGCCCCATAGATATGGAATCAAAAAAGTGTAGCTTCTTTAATGATGCAACTGGAACTAGGGAAATAGATTTTCATTGATTTTTTTATGCCATCTTAAGAAGTTAGTTTTTTTTAAAATACCATTTGCCATTACATTTTATTGAATTAAATAGAATGCTTCAAACTGCTCTATTTTGAAATTGCACTTGTCGCTTATGTTCGAAAAGTGCTTTCCCAAAAGTTGCTACACTTGCAAAGGCAAATGCTGGCACAGTATAATTGCAATTAAGTAATCCATCTCTCTGAGAGAGGGCCGAGGCTGCAGCAGGCAGATGGAGGTGAGGCCCTGCCTGCAGTCAGCTGCCCTCCTCTTTGGCTCCAAATTATAAAGCTCTCAACAAGGCCATGAGAGCAACCAGGGACAGACAGAACAAAAAGTGGACACTTGAGGGAAAATTATCAGTGGGATAATGATAATCAGCTTGGGAAAATGGAATGTTCCTGTTTAACTCTATATTTGTTGGAGTATTTTCCCCTCTATTGAGTTTATTGCTTGTGATTTACAGAAGAACTGCGTTCAAATGCCTGAGTGGGGAGGGATGGAACGGGTAGGCATGTAAAGGCAAGGGGGCTAAACCCTCTAACTGTGGATAAGAGAGAGGAAAAAAGGCACAGATGAGAAACTTTCCCCTGAGAAACAATATGGACTGATTAGGGAATCCATGTTCCCTCTGCAGAGCCCCATCATCCTGTATTTGAGGGTTTTTTTTTCCTTGTATTTTGATCAGGTTACTTTGGTTATCTTACTTGCTCTAGGGATGATGCTTCTGTAAACAAACTTGACAGGCTTTAAAGCAAGAGTTACAGCATATGGAGTGCAAAATGTTGAGGATGACAAAAGCAGATTCTGAATTAGGATGGATTTCCATCTTTTTCCAATCTCTTCAGTGAAGAAGGGGAAAGAACATTTAATATTTCCCGTGGTAGGTTCTGCACATTGTACACTATTTTTGATGATCATAAAGGAAAAACTGTATGTGACTTCAATGCAGTAGAAGCGTTGTCTCTTGCTGGTAAGTGGAGAGAGTTTAATTGTGTTGTTCCTTGAAAACACAGATGTTTTCCAGGTGTTTTCATGTACAGTCTCACTCCTTGCATGTGGTTAACTTGGAGATAGAGCAAGATAATGACAAATTTAATGACTAAATAATGACTAAAGTTTGTATTCTCAGGTCAGTGTTTCTAATATTGAAATATTTGCAAGAATCACACTAATGAGTGTGTCAGAAAAGTTGAATCTCAAATATGTTTCTGTTCCTGGTGATATCGCAGTATGCTTTCAATCCAGGGACTTTGTGTGCCACTTTATCAGTGTTTTTATTCAATAAAGTACACCCACAGACCCCAGCACAGGAATGGAACTAATGTTAGTATTATATAAATCTTTTCCCCCCTATTCCTCCTGGGGGTTTGCCACCATAAATTCCCTTTACAGCTTTTTTAGCAAAATCATTCTCTCAAAAGAACTATATGTACAAACACACACACACATTAACTTCTGACACATCACAGAAATTTCTTGAACACAAAAGCATAGTATGTAACTCTAGGGCTAAATATTTCAGTCAGTAACGTTTAGGCTGGCAGGTAGAACAATGATGCAGGGTTTCTGCCTAAGGAAATTTCCATCAGATCTTCTGCTGACACGTATTTCTCGTGTGAGAGGAGCAATAGCTTCCCATGTTAATTTACTGACGTAACATACCCTTCTGTGAGCCAATGTGTACTTATCTGTGTTTTGGATCCCAGTATTTCACAAACATGTTAACTGCAGACTGAACTGCTATTGCCAAGATCAAAGACAGTCATTTCCCTCATTGGTGGCTGAGATAGAGCTCAGCCTTTTCAGTGAATGAGTTCAATATTTATTTGTATCATCCCCATCCATCTTTTTTCAAAGACTTAACCCAGAATCTGATGCTATCTATCCTCAGTGAGACTGCTGAACACACAAACTATTTCTCCTGGTACCAATTTCTTGATGTCTAGCCAGACATAAAAGACTTTTCTCATTAGTTCTAAATGAGAAAAGTGGGTCCTGTGTCCTGTCAGGCTCACCAGTATATAGACACACTGGAAATTGACTCTCTTCTATTTTCTTTCATAAACATTCCAATATGCCTTCAGACATTTTTCCATATTTTACCAATTTTCTGATTTGGGGATCAGTATAATCACAGTGTATTAAACTGTGCAATTCAGAGGGCATTCCTGTGTACCTGTGGAAGAAAGCGGAAATGGAATGGGTATTAATTTGACATATAATATATTTTATTTTGCCAAGCTGTTTTCTCAAGCTGAGTAATATTTTTTCATCTCTATGTTTCTTCTCCTGTCTAGTACTACTTTCCTTAAGATTTAAGTTAATTTTGAATTCTCTTATAAAACCCAATAGTACGGGAATCAATAACTCCCAGAATTCAGACTGAGCTGTTTTGAGCAATTTCTTTTCTCTCTGGAACTAATTCTGCTGGGTATTTGCTTCACTGAAGTTGAGGCATGTTGCTGGACTACATCAGTCTTAGTCCTTCCTGTATGAAAGTCCTTCCTGTATCAATAATCTCATTTTACTTTAAATGTACAAAGTGTGTATCTACCTCTAACATAGTTGTCCTGGTTCCCAGTCCTTCTTGATTTTCAGGCATCTTACCTGTTCTGAACGTGCTGACTTTAGGTTCACCATTAAGCAAATTTTACTCTCGTGTACTTATTTTCTCTCCATTCACTATAAAGAGATCCCACAAGGTCTAGTTCAAATTCAGACATTCATGCTGTAGGCAACTTCATTTGGACAGATTAACCCCGCTAGTCTAATCTACCTGTACATTTTATGTCTTATTTATGTGATAAGAATAATGCTGTTACACTCAGTTGCTGAAACCAAGATGTAAAGACTCTGTCAGTACCATTTGGGCTCCAGCAAACTCTATTTAGCACTTGTTCATTACTGAATTATCCAGCACACATGTAAGATACCATAGCTTTCCTTATGAAGCTAAATGTATTCAGACTGGAGACCTGATATTTGGATCAATAATGGCAATTCAAATAAAAAGTGTGCTTCGTTTTAGATTATACATGTCCTGTTAAATTATCCTCTACTGGGTGTTGCTGGAAAAATGTCAGACAAGACATTAACAAGACAATAAAGCTCAAAATCACCCTGTTTTTCAAATACTGAAATTTTCAGCTAAAAGAGGCACTCCAGGGAACTTTTCTTCATTAGTCTTTGTCCAGAAACTTGTTCTTAATATTTATAACGATTTGCAACATCATAAAACTGATTAATCTTCATTAAAGAGCACTTTGGTTTGTTTATGTGTATCATTTCTCTGGTAGTTCATGAAAAATAAATACATCTGGGTTTTTTCAGAAAGTGAAAATGTTATTGTGTAGAAAAAAGGCAAAAGAAGTATTTTTGTCTTTCACTACATCTTCATTTGATTTTTCTTAATACCTCACACACTGATAAACACAAATTTAAAGATCTATATTTATTTTTAAATGTCTAGAACATGAAGAGGACTGCCAAAATGTAGTGTGGAATTACAACATTTTTTCTTTAAAATGAAACCCAGGAGAGTTGTCCAAGTAGCCATGCTATGTGCAAGCTGCCGTTAGCACTCCCTCGTTAAAGTCATGGTGGTCATAACACCACTGTAGCATAGGTTCTGAATTTGCAGATAAAATTATCACAGTTTGTGCTCACTGTGTTTCAGCTCTGTTTTCTCTTGTGTGCTTGGAAAGAGAATAGTCCCGTTAACGCTGTCACTCCAGAACGCCTGAGGATGTCTTAATGAATCACCATAAATATGCAGTATTTCACCCATGAGGCATGAGTGTAATGTTTCTCTCACAGGTATGAAAGATGCATTAGACCTTTTGAGGTTTGGTTTTTTTTTTTAAAGGTGGCTGAAGTGTACACTTCATAGAGATAACGTGTTTTATTCGTTCTGTCAAGATTCATCTCAATTTTTTAATTCAGACAAGGGAGCTTTCACAGCTTGGCATTCTGTTGTGCCTGGGTGGAGCACTGAGGAGGAAGGTAGAGGATGCAGAGGGTAGGCTGAGGGCAATCTGCGCTGTGAGTTGCGGTTTTCAACTGTTTGAGCATTATTGCCATAAAATGGACAGTAAATTAACTGTCCACATTCATTAAGACAAAGAGAAAGTGTTTTGGAAATTACATCTTCCAAAGGTGCAAAGCTCCGCTTCCAAAAATCAAAGTAGCTCAGGACTGTGGAACTTGCTGAAAATCCTCCCATGGCCTGTACATAAGATGAAAGTGCACACAATTTATTCTTTTAAAATGCCATGAAAGTATCTTTTCTTTTCACATTCCCTGTGAGCCAACAATAGTTGGTGATATAAATTATGAACAGAAAGCCTTAAAAGAACTCACTTTAGTGGGTGGCGTGATTGCAAATAGAAGAGAGAGGTGTAGGATTCAAGAAGATTAATTTCCACTTTTTCTTCTGACCAAGACTATTTCTCTTTCATGTGTATATTTTATTCTTTCTATTCCTGAGTAATTCTGGAATATCAGTTCCCAGATACACACTTTACAGAAGAACAAGGAGCATTGGGTAACAGTGCCAGCAGTATCTAATGCCACTATTACTTATTAAAGTTAAATTTTATTTTAAAAAAAATTCTGTGGTACTAAAATGAGGTTAATAGCTATATTTTCAGTATTTTTTTCTTTCACTACATATTTTTCTTCTATTTGCTACTCTGATAATTCTGGGGAGGAGTTGACTTTTTGTATAGCTCAACATGAGCTATACAAACATGTTGAAACATTTAGCATGCATATGGTGAAGTATAGCATATATGAATTTCCTTACTTTCCTTTTCATTTTTTTGGTAACCATTTCTCTGCAGGTCTTTCAAGTAGTTTAAATATTTTGGAGAAGAAATTGATATGTTTGATTTAAATAACTGATTCTATGATGGATTAAATTGCAAAATAGAGCCAATTATTTAGAATTATATACTACTATTTCTGTTGATACGGATATATCATCTGTGAAAGGATAATCAAAATGATAATCAATTTTGATTAAGCCATACCTCCTGCTGGCTTCAAGAATGCACAATTCTTAATTTTTCTGATATTGAAGTACACATTTTTATCTGAGAAATTAAGACAATATTTCTTTGAAAATCTTCTAAAACAGCTTCTAAAATTCTCATTTGTAAAACCTTTGTTGAATTTCCTGGTGATATGCTGATGCCATATTCTAATTTGGTGGGACCATCAGTATGTATTAGGAACATTACATATTTCAGAAATTCCAGTTTGATTTTTCGAAAAAGATCACTGAAGTTGAGATTCTGAAAAACTAAAAGAAATTACGAGAGAAATATAGCTTGCTCAAGGAAAAGAAATACAGAAGCGACATTTTTAACTACAGAACCTGTAGGGAAGAATAAGAATGTCAGCATGAGAGACTTTACTGTGATTTGGAAGAGGAAATGAGGTTTCTTTTTCTGGTGTTTAAAAATAATACTTGAGAACTCTGTGAAGATATAGTTGTTTTGTCTCCTCTTAGATATCACTGAAAGCTGGGCTAAAACTCAGAAGTATTGGGGATAATAAACCTAAAAAAAAATTTGAAAAAATTAATCTTGATAAACACCAAAAGCAACTATGTAGCATAGGTGTCTGCAATGGCAAGGAATTGAATGAGACAATTAAGGAGAGCTCTTTCCAACCTGTGCTCCTTAAGAAGCAGATGCATGTGTCAGCAACACTAACAAATTAAAAATACAAGATTTCAGCCTGTTGCAAAATGCCTTTCTTAACAAGGTCTGTCCTAATCTCAGCTGTGTTAGCATACTCATCAACAGCTCTTTTCAAAAGCAACTGTTTTTACAACTCCAAAACCCCCTTGGTATTCCCAGACCTATTTTTATACTGTACATACTGTTCTGTTCTTATGCAGATCATGACAGAGGATAATACATTTATTCTACTTGTTCATAGTATTTATCCCAGTATCACAGGAGCTGTGTAACATGGGTGATATAATAGTCTACATAGTCCAGAGCAGAGCCAATTTAAAAAGCAGACTTGGTTCCAGTTGGTCTAGTTGGCTGGGATTTCAGAGTGGACTTTTCTCAGCCTGCTCTCCATGGTGCATTTCTGCTGTGCATTTCTGCCAGCATGACTCACATTAGCTTTCCAGTCAGCCAACTCAGACAGTTCATTCTGCTCAAAACTAATGCAGAAAAATATTTCTCTCAGTAGGGCCAGCAGGATGTAGCCATGTGCCTGACTGCATAAAGGCTTGTTCTGACACAAGGACAAGACTGGGAACTTGTGTCCCAGAGTAAGGTGAGGTTAAATTGGTTAAAACTAGTTTAAGCTTTCTGCAGACCTTAAATTTCTTTAACACTTTTTTTTTTTTTTTCATTTTTATTCTGACACTTTATTTTCACCTTTCTCTTGCTACAAAGGTGTTGAATTAGTTTGCAGCATTTTGGTACTGAATTTACCAGAGAGCCTGCAGACGTGCCAGAGATAATACTGCCTATAGTTCCAAAGGCAGTTTACTCAGCTTTCTATCAGTGGCAACTATATACAGATTCATCAGCAGTTGTCATGCTTACAAAGAATAACAATAAATTTGGCATTGAAATGTAATTTTATCCTTTTGCTTTTTTTTTTTTTTCAGCTTTAATCAGAATAGAAATCTCAAATGGAGGGGTGAAACGATGAATCTCTCTCATGTGTATGAATACGCCAGCAATTCTACAATTCTTGTCACTGTTGCATTTCAGATTTGGGCAAGAATGGCATAGAAGTCTCCATTCTCAGAATCACCAGAAGGCAGGAAAGCAGGGAAACCTTTATTAGAGAATGCGTCCGCTTATATACAGAACAGCAAGAAGCAGCACCAAGACACACATACCATTGATTAAAAGAACAAATGCCCCAAGTGCAAAACAATATTAGTGCAAAAAACATCTTTTCAAAACAGCCTTTGACAAACAACAGGTGTCCAAGGGATCTGTTTATCAGAAAAGTTGTTTTTCTTCTCTCACGGCCTTGGCCGTTCGTGAGAAATATTTCCTTCTCACAGAACTCTGCTGAAAATCTTTCTCCTAATAAGCAGCCAGCATCCATAAATTCTCACTCTGTAGGAAGCACTATGTAGAATCCAGATGTCAAAATCCAAGAAAATTTGTTGTTTACCTTAGGCATTAGCAAGAAGTACTGCAAGTGCTGCATTCAGAGGCCCTTTTACGAGAGAATTCTGTCCAGTTGCGCATTTTCCACTTGTGTGGTTTTACAACTCAAAGTATAATTAAACACCCAACTCTTTTCACATCTGAGTGTAAGCAGAATACCAAACCTTTTCATCTTGCTCTAATATAAACTAATTAATTGTAGTATTTTAAATTGTAAGGAAGGATGGCATTTATAACTGAGATTTTCAGCACATCACGCAATGAACAGGTCTTTTATCTAGAGTGGAAGTGCAGCAGAACTAAACTGGTAAGAAAAAAATTACTTATGGATACGTTTTTCATATGAATGACTGCCTAAACCAGTCTGTGCCTAAAATAAAAGCAAATATTCCTATTAATTATTTAGTAGAAATGCTGAATGTTACTGCATAAAAAACCCCTCAAGTCTGAATATTTATTTTGCACTTATTAAAGACTAAATTTATGAAATTAAATTATTTGGAAATTGAAATTTCTTATATTCTTATATTAATGTAGAATACTCTGGGTCACACTTACCCACAGATACATAGGTAAGAAGCAAAATTAATGCATTTTTGGGTTTGGTAGCTCTAGATTTAAGTTATAACCTTGCACAGAGAGTCTAAATTCTTTTTTTTCTATATGACAAAGTAACAGAAAATATTTTTTCTTCATGGAAACATTTCTCTTAAAGCCTGCTATAGGATAGAAGGATGTTTTAAGAGACAAGATCTAATTATTCAATAACTACTGAATATTCCCACAACCTTTATTTAGTATCTGGGATGTCAATGGGAATCTCTTTGTTTCTACGTTCTGGAAGCACTGAGAAATTTTGTTCACATGAAAGTTTGTCATATTAGGGATGATTCAGGGAAGTTTTCCACGTGAATTTCTATCCTTTTTAATATTTTCTAAAATTCATTTATATTGGCTTTTTGATTCTTCTGTCTGATAAATATTCAGACAACTCTTCATAAACATTTGATTTCTGAGTGAGAAACATGGTTCAGATTTTTCTTCTCACTAATGTCTCTGTTGGGCCGACTCTGTGCCCTGTTGCAGGACTGTTTTTTCCTAAGGAAAGCTGAATCTGTCTGCTCTACATGATGGTTACCATTGCATTTCTGTGTAGCATTGGATAACCAAACTTGACAGCTTGAAATCACACTCAGCAACAAAGAACTGACATTCAAAACCACAGTGAAACATTTCAGACCAAAGTGAAACACATTCTGTGCTTGCAGAAGCCAAAATAGTCACAAACCTTTTAGCTTCTTCATAAATCAATAGTGAATAGAAGGTGGAATTTGTGGTATTTCAATAAATTGAAAAAACAGTAACTACTAAACTTATAGAGTCTGGCTTTTTGCAAAACATACAGTATAATTTTCTCAAATTGCTCTCCCCAGCAATAGAGTTATAAGTTCTGTTTACTAGAGCATAATATCCTCCATATTCCACTACTTTTTAACCTTGCCACTGCTGGACAATCTAAACTAAGAACCTTCATTTATTTATGGATATAAGCATGGTCCTGTATCCTCCTCCGTGTGTCTCAGACCTCTGAATGAGTGTAGAGATAGATCATATGTGTCATGGGGAAAAACTACTCACCTTATGTGGTTTAAATCAAACAGAGATTTAAGTGGCTTATTGATTCATTAATGACAGAGGTAACTGCAACTGGCAATCAGTGAACTATCCATTCAGGACCAATATTGGTGACACAACAGATAAGCCACAGTCTCAGATGCATGAAGAAGGTTAATACAGCCCTACAAATTTCCAAATGCCCTTCCCAAGTCCCCTACACTTCCATGCACCCTCCGGCATCACAGCCAACCTCCCTCCCCTCTGTGTGGCTGCCACAGGTCCCTTGTGTGGTGCCAGGGACAGGTGATCCAGGTGTCCTTATGTGCCTGCTGAGCAGGGCTGTCCCCACACCCCCTCACTGGGGGTCACTGCTGGGTGCAGGTGCTCCCGCACCCCACAGGGACCTGCTGAGCCCAGCCCAAGGATGGGGATGTCTTGGGGGAATGGCAGTGCCATCAGGGTTTTTCTGCTCCAAGGCCTCTATCAACTCCTTATAGAAATATCCAGTTCTTTCTTAGTACTTTGCAGGCAGTTTCCATAATCTGTCTCTGATTTTGTAGCTACTGTTCGATCTGATTCACAGAGTTCATCCATAGCACTATCAATTTGAAGGACAGCCTCTCTCAGAGGGGTTTGGCTGTCCCTGCACACACACGGCTCCACACTACCATTCTGTACTTGGTGTAATGTCAAGCTGTTGGTAGTAGGGGGTCTGGTTAGTGACCTCCCTGTCTTTGCCTCCCCAAGGAGCTTTTTCTTCACACTTTCTCACCCTGTCCTGACAAGGAGGGGGAGTGTTTTGGTCACATGTATGTCCAGTAACATATTAGATGCATTTATTTATGACATGCATAGCCACTTATAACTTCTATGTGTCTTGGCTATTAAAAAAAAATAAAAAATCTTTTCTATTTTGGAAAAAAAACCATCTGCAGTTCATATTGTGGGGGAAAATCTTGATGTCCACTTCCCTGGACAGGCTAATTGGCTCATCATTCATAAACACTTGAGAAGTTATATGACACAAAATAAAGGTATCATACATGCATATCATGCGCACACATATAGAGAACGTATTCTGATATAGGTAGATTATAAAATTTTTCATTTAAGTGGTGAGGCCTGGATATTCTTCTCTTGTGCCTTTAAACTTGAGTCTGTAACTTGATACATGCTCAATTTTCTGTGAATTTGGACTTGCTTGCACAGTATGTTTTGTGGATGCTGATTCCGAGAAGCAATTAATAGACGTGATCCTCTTGTGAAAAAATACTAGGGTGCAAGGTAAACTACAAGAGAGTATAGAGCTGGTCTTGAAGGAACACTCAGCTGGTTTGAGAAACAGCAAGGAGAGAAACTGCTGATCTGTTTCTGTGTTGTGGTGGCAGGTGTAAAAGAAAAAAGGAAGAAGAGAGCTTTTTATATTCTGCATGTCTAACTTGGCTACCAGTTGGACATGAAACATTTTCTTTTCTCTGAATTTTGAATTACATTTCCCTATTATCCATTGCTATAATTTGCACAGTTGAATCTGTTGGAGAGATGAAACACTTGGGTACAAATCTGAACACGTGCTGCATATGCTTGTGTAATATGGAAATCAGGCAACTATGTATGTTTTGTTCTGTACAATTTGCAAGCATTATAAAAACTTTGGAAAGAGTATGTACATCTGAAGAACTGGAGGAAAAAATGTAAAGACAAAAGGCTATATGATTTCATTGAGAGTGTCTCTTAATTTTTAAATATATTGCCAAAGGAATCATGTGGAAAGAAGGATCTTTGTTACTAATTCAGTCTTTAAAATATCAACCAAATTTAACTAATTGCTAAATTGCTAAATTTAAATCTGTTTTGTGCAAGGTGTGTTAAAAATCATGCATATGATCCTTCTGATTGGTATTTTAACTCTAATTTACATTTTAATGTTTTAATAGACCATAATTAATACTTCTCAGAATTTTGTGGAGGGCTGAGATGTGATTAGAAAAGTCTTTTGATTGACACAGTAAAATTGTCTGAGTTGGGAAAAAGACACTACACTGAGGAAAATCTGATTATTTATTAGTTATCTAAAGGAAAGGAAATTTTAGCAGGATTTCCATAAGACATTTACTTCCAGTAGTTGCATGAAATCTGAGTGGATAAAGGGCTTGTTCACCAGTTATCCAGGGGCTGACAAAGTTTCTTCTAGTTACAAAAACTTCTACATTTTCTCAAACTTAGACAGACGCATCCTTGCTCTTTAAGCTATGACCTTACTTACTTGCCAGTCTTTTCCAAATCCCCATTGAGTCCTGCTGTGTCCTTTAACATCTGGATCACTCATTCCAGACATCTGAGAAAGCTTGGAGTGCCACTGTGAAAATAAAAAGCTCCTTTTTCTTAGCTGGTAGCAGAAGGCAGTCAAAAAGTCCTTGAAGTCTGGGAAAATAAATTAAAGTGCTTCACCTGGAAAAAAGAGTTTTAATTCAGCTGCAGCACTTAGCACATTTTATAATTTATTTTCCTTAACTCCTTTGTAAAATGCATGTTCTATTTTAATTTAAAAAGGTAGATTGTCTTTACTAGTCAGAACATTTGTCTCTGCAGTCCTCCTTTGAATTCACTCATAAAAATATTTGAGTACAAAATGTAATTTTATTTCACACATCAGACTGTGGCCTCATTTTCCAACTGACAGCAAAAGTCATATGGTCCCATTAGCACCAGTAAATAAAAAAGTGGCTCTATATTCCCACAGAGACATAGTTTGCTGCCATAGAAGGACCCCAATGCAAACAGCAAGTACTTTTCCACCTTTTGAAAATGTATTACAAGAAATAAAATGGCCTCAGACATTATGTTCTAAGACCATAAAAGCAGGTGCAACTTACCAAAGCCAAGCACCTAACTGCACCCTCTGTGCCACTGTGACGTTCTCAGGGCAAATACAAGAGCAAATATTGCATGGATCCATTGGTATGGGAATGGACATATTTAGTAATCTGTGGTGCCGTTTTGAGAAAGTAGGCATGACTCCCACTTTCCCCCAGTATTGCAGTTCCAGGGAAATTCCTACTGAAATCCTGTCTAAGCAGACCTGCAGAGTGAAGTGAAAGAAGCAGAGCAGTGAAGTTAATTGCATTTGTCTGTTTGTAACCCCTAGAACTCACTTCATAGCCATCTGAAGAAATTCCAGCATTTTAACAGTCTTCATAACAGGTGCAGTTCTTACATATGACATATTTTCAGACATAATCTTTGTGTGGAATAATAATAATAAACAAATAATAAACCCTAAACAATTAGTAATAACAACCACAACAACAACAATAATAATAAAAATTAGAGCTATTCAGAAACATTCCGGAATCAGACAAAAAATGTTCTTCCTTTTTATGAAGATAGTGTAAGGGTTTTTTTAGAGTGCCTTGCAGGCTGCATTTTCTCTTTTCTTCCAGGAATGCTGTGCTCACAGGAGGTATCAGGAGAACACTGATAAAGTCACTGCTTTCTAGCATTACAAAAGCAGCTTGTGTCTCATGAAGAGGAGCTGTAGAAGCTGCTGTGCCTGTGCTGGGATTCAAGAACACTCTCTTTTCTGTTCAGCCCCCTTCTTATTCTGCTTTTGCCTACCAGTATATTTAGTATTTGATAACAATATATTCTAAAAAAATGTTGTGCAAAACCACTACTTGATAATGTTAATTTCATCATAAAAATACCTTTCTCCTAGTAACAGATAAAGCCCAAATCCTGTATTTAAGATTGGAAATATCCCAATTTGGAGTTGAAATACAGAAATATACCTAAGTATACTGTTTATCAAAGACAGGGAGGGAGTGGCCAAAAACCACTTTATTTTTGTCTCTATTAACAAAAACTGATGAACAGCTGTAGCAAGCAACAGCCTTTACAATGAGAAGTCTAAAGAAGGGATGCATTAGGAAAAGGATATAAAAAACATTTCCTGCAGGAGCAGGTATTATAAACAGATGTTTGCACTAAAATACAAAAGTATAAATTGCAGAATAAGATAAACTGAAGAGCAAAATGCATTCCAGGGTATAGCAGTGTAGGCCGTATACAGCTATGAGATCCATGAAAATCCAGTAAATCTTCCAAGTTAGCCACCTGAAGAACTCTCTAATAAAGTACTTTTACCTATGCAGCAACCACCAGGTGCGGCCTGGAATTACTTTCCTCCTTTCCCTCCTTTCTTTTCAGCCAATGGATAAAAGCAGATTGTATCCTGTGCAATACTGGAGTGAGCAGGACTGTACTGACTGCTAGGAGAATGCCCTGCTCAGTTAAAATTTCATTCTTTATGGAAATTAAATAGATCCAATGGAATTATAATAGGTCCAAATGTGTCCCAGATTATTTGATCTGTCATAAAGTAAGGTTTTAAACTTTGAAGAAATACAACTTTGTGGGGTCTGAATGTCAGGCAGGGCTGACAGGATCAATTTATAGCAAGAGTCATGAGAGGATTTTGCTGAAATTGATGTGAAGTAGAGCACACTGACAAAAGAGAAAACAACTTTCTTTTCCTAATGATGGCACTGAGCTTTGAAATTAGGCACAGCAGGCAGAGAGAGATCCCATACAGGTTTCAAAAGAGGATGCATGTCCCAGTACCAACTCACACTTCAAATTGCCATGGAGTTGAAAAATCACTACGTTTAACATTAACTTGAGCTTAACAAAGACAAAGCTACCAGGCAGCACAGCTATTAATGCCAAGCTGCTGTGCAGCATTTAACAAACCTGAAGCATACAAACATCAGTAACCAGCCCCTCTGCATTTTCATCTAGTTGTCATCACTACAAAGTGCTGATATGCATCCCCCAGAGCAGGGCTCTCATTTAAACTAAAAAATGAAGGCTCTTATTTAAATGATCTTTTAAAAGTTAACAGACTCTAATTTCTAACTTAAATTTAAAAAAAAAATTGAGAAACAAGCCCAAAGAAACCCTTCTAAAGTTGTGATGATATATTAGACCTTCCATGTTGCTAGTGTTTCCTTAGTTGAAAACCAGTTTTGTACCTATCAAAAGACTGATAGGGAAGACTAAAAGGGAGATGGCACGTCATGCCTTTGATTGTCTTTAATTTTCATTGAAAAGTTGCACCTTTCTGCATGCCCAAATCCTTTTTTTAAATAGTATAGATTAATTATATTAAATTCTCTTTAGTTTTATATGAGAAAATCTTACTGAAGCGGGCAGTTCTCTAGCAAGACAGAACCATTTATGGAGATGGACAAGGATAATGAAAAAGAAGATCATGCACATAAATCATTGTCATTAGGGGTTAAAAAGATGTGTAATGACCTGTGAAGGTATTAGAAATGCAAGTTGATGCTGTGTGAGTCAACCTGGTTGATCCTTGCAGACAAGAATATTCAAGTTTAGAAAAATATTAATTGTCAACGAGACTTAAGGCACAGAAATTCTAATGTAAGTCTGAAAGGTAAACCTGCATAGGACTTAAAAACTTATTTTAAATATTGGCGAGAAGAAAATGTATGAACATCAGAAAGGGCTCTTTCAAGTTTGTTAGGCCAGAAGTGAAAGGAGCAGAAGGATGCCAGGAGAAATTGGATTGGTATTTATTCATTATGGTTTTTTGTTCAAAACACGTGAATATAAGGAAACGAAAGTAGTGATGCTTAGTGGAAGATTCAATGTAAGAACACAGAAATAACTGTTCTTTCCCTGTAGGATTCTGGAGGAGAAGGAGCTCAGAAATTTCACCTTGCTGTTGCGTTGTTGCATAGTTTAAAACAAACACCTAGAAATGTCAAGTGGTGGTACTAGACCAAAAATAATTGAAAGGAAAATTCAAGACATAGTTCAGTGTCTGTCAGAAAAAGCATCATGTTGAAGTTTTATCTTAGCTAGAGGACAGAAGATCAGTCAGCCTGTGGAGAAAACCTTTTCTGGTAAAGGTATTCCCTAAGTATTATCACCATCTCCTTTTGCTCTTTCAGTGCCTGAGGTTGTTCAAGAGCTCCCTATCCAGGCCAGTGGGAAAGGTGCCACTTTTCTAAAAATCAGATTTCCTCCTGAAGTAATTTAAAATGCTGACAGGCTGTGAACAATTGAACCTAATTTTTTGTTTTTCCTGCAAAACAGCATTTAAATAATGTCAGCAAAGGTCATTTGCTGGAATTAAGTCAGTTAAATGCCTTAAATGTTCTTTAATCTTTATTCATAATGCCATGTGATGACATGGTAATGCTATAAAATGTCAGTGTGAGTTTTGTTAAATATATTGTAGAGAACAAAATCTGCCACCCATTCACATATGGTCTGGAACCAGCTATCCACCCTCTACATCAATCAGCCTGTAGGAAATATGAACTTTGCAGACGGTGTGTGCTTTTACATTATGTTCATTGGACTATTTTGGAATTCAAAGGTGTTTGAAATCTGGGACTGCTTCTTGTTTTGATTTTTTTTTCATGGCTCTCCTTTCCATAGATTGGTTTGGCAGAATAATTTATTTGCTTCTACAGATAAATGAATTATTTTTATAATAAAAATGTATCATGGGAAACAAGTATTCAGCATGATTGCTAGGCTAAGATGAAGAAGAATGTTAGGATTGTAGTCTGAGAGGAAGAACTCTATTTCAATATATCCATACCATGTCTGATATTATGATGGTCTCATGTTGTGGGAAGATGACTGGGGGTAAAATTGTAGAAAACTGGGCATTCATACTCAGATTCTAGCAGAAGTTGTAACGCTACAGATATTATACAGTGAAATGCAGTTGCTGCTTCCTGGATGGAATGCAGTTGGCATGCACAAAGCCTGTTCCAACACGATTCCCAACACAACACAACCTGGAACTTTGAGCACCTGCTGAGAGGGACGGGACAGAGGGTGGAGTGGAGTGGCGTGGAGTGGAGACACTGTGGCCAGGCTCTGTTGCCATCCTTGCAGGGGGGCAGCTTGATGTTTCCACGTAGCCAATGAACCACAAAGTACCTGTCAGCCAAAGGAGATAGAAGTTGTCCTGCTGCTGAACCACCAACTGTGGTGAAATCAGTCCTCTCAGGTGAACTTGACTCATGTCTTAGTTTGAAAGACAGGTCTGCTAAGGAAGGCAGAAACCTCCCTTGGAATAGAAAATGCAACCCCCTCCCCTCCGAATTATTATAATTTTGAAATCAAGGGCTTTCAAGCAGAGATATGGGAAATGGGAATAACAGTTCTTTACTAATGATTATATAAACACATATATAAAGCAAGGCAAACAAACAGCAGTAACCCTGGTGGTGATACCAAACAGAGCAGAGTCCGGTGCAGCCTCGCTGGGCTGTCAGGCAGCGATGTTCCCCCGCGGCTGCAGGGGGCGCTCCGGAGCGAGCTCGGCCCTCAGGAAATGGCGGCGGCAGAGAGTAAATTCACAAAGCCCCTGGGGCAGAGAGGAAGGACCCTCGGGGACAGGAGGTTGGAGCAGGAGAGATGGATCCAAATCCCGGGCTGTAGATGAGATGTATCCAACTCCGGAGCTGCAGCGGGGTCTCAGGAGGTCTCAGCAGGCAGGGCGCCGGAGCTACAGTGTAGCAGAAAGCTCGCAGCAGTGGCAGAAAAAACCAAAACTGAAGCAGGAGTGATGGCTGTGCCAGAAATGGCTGAAGCAGTAAAAGCGGCAGGGGCAACAGAGGACTGGCAGAAAGAGCAGAGGAGTGACAGGGCAGAGCAGCCTCTCTCTCCTCCAGATGCCAGCGAAACTGCAGCCAGGCTGTATCTCGCTCCCCTTTGCCAGTTCCAGTCCCGCCCAGTTCCAGTTTCTGCTCAATGAGAACAGCTCCAGGCAAAAAGGAGGGCCTGGCCCCTCTCCGTGGCCATGTCCCTTTGTTTCTCTTCAGTACCCAGCCATTTGTTCCCTAGCAACCAAACATGGGGAAAAATTCCTTTAAGAGAGGAGAGGGGAGACAAAAAAAGAAAGAATGGGGAGCTTCTCAATCTCCAACAGCTCATTTTAACCTAACTGTAATGCCAAAGCTCCATCCCAAATTTGCCCACTTGCAGGGTACCACCACCCCTCCCTGAGCATTCAGTCCATATTTTCTTGGCTACATCTTTTGATCGAAGTGAGAAAATTTTACAACTTTCTGTAACAATTATGTAAGACCAGAATCACTCAGGTTCCACCTAAATGTAAAGAAATAGTATAAAAGTAATCTAAGCATCGGGAGAAGTTAAGGAAAACTCCATCATACTTTCTGGGATTACTTTACACCATGAACCTGTCTTCTCCCTTGCCTCAGGCCTCTCCCCCAGCCTCATAGGGACAGCTATTGAATAAGAACCTCACTCTATGCAACATAAAGTTACCACATCAAGCTAACTCACTGGTGATTATAGCTTGCCTGTATATTGTGTTAAATTCGTTTTTGCAGTCAGTCACTATCAATGGCAACCATAGAACATTAACCTGTCAGTTTTCCATTATCAGCAATGTGTGCTATCCTGTAAACTGTTTATCCTGAGTCCTTCAAAGGTGCTAGCAGTCACCAGGAGTGAACAGCATACCCAGAGAAAGTGGGGACACCTGAGAGGGTTGTTGCTCTTTCAAAATTGAGTCCAAAATGTTTTTGTTGCATGTCCCCAAACACGTTCATCTAAGCAGCAGACTATGAGTGGAGTCCCTTTAACAGGCTGCAAGCCTTTCATATCTGATGGAGAAATTCTTAAAATGTATGTTGCTAACAATAATGGGATAATTTTACTCCTAATATTTTCAAATTTCCCTTTTCTTCATTTTTCCTACTAGAAAGCCTTGGAAACCTATAACTAAGGAGAAAAATAGATTTCACATTTGTTCTTTCTTTTTACATGAAAAAATTTCAAACAATGCAAAGTTTTCATATTTTTCTAACTTATGTTCTATACTTTTCCAGTAGGAGTACTACAAAAAGTGAGACAAAGCACAAAACTGAGCATTTAAAATTACATGCTCCAAAGCAAACGAAGTGTGGAATGGTCTGAATTGATTTTTCTCTTGAGTAATTAAAAGGAGAAACATTTAAAATTAAATCAAGACTTCTAGCTTTCCTCTACAGTACTTCTTTAGCTCTCATTTTCTGATGAATAATATTATTTAGGATTTCACCTTTTTAACACTGAGCAGAAGTGTTAGGCCATGTGCAGGATTTAAAAATAACCCTCAGTCCTAGTCCAAATAGACTTTAGCCTAAACAGTAAAAAGAAGAGCTATGACAAAGTCCCTGGTCAGATGTCCCATGTGAACTTGGAAAGGCCATTTTAATCTCTCTATTACTCAGATCCTTACTTGTTTAATTAGGAGAAACTACTTACATTTTTCACTGAGATGTACACACAAGATCAGTTTTGATTATTTTTTGAGACTGTAGTTATGACAGCTTAATAAGGATTTATTGTCTAAACAAATAGGTCAGTACTGGCCCTGAACCCAGTACTGAACCCTGGCTCTTGAAGTTATATATCCCTTGCCTACTTAAAATCCTGTTAATTTTTGTCTTGAACATCATTAAACTTCCTTTTCCTGTGAAATTTAAGAAATTAAAGTAGTGTGGAGGCCAGTGAGCCTGCCACACAGGGTGTCTGAGAACCCCCTGGGAGGGAAGGACCTTGAGAGGCATTCCCCAAGTTAGGGAGACACAGGAGGCTTCTCCCAAGGACACCATGTTCTGTTATGCTCATGTACCCCTGTTCTGCTCCCCCTCACAGAGCCCTGCTCCTCAGGCACCCTCCTTTATTTCCCCATTGGCTCCCATGCCCTAACCCTGCCTGTGCACTGCCCCCTGCCCCCTGAGGGTTGGTCCCTGATGCTCTCCCTGCCCCTACTAACCCATACTTAACCCTGGGCCCTTCCCATGAATCCTTGTCTTTGTCACTGAACCCTCCACGTGTGTGGCTGGAATAAACATCTCCGTGGACCCCACAAAGACCCTTCCTGCCTCTTTGCCATCAACTCATGTTAGCAGCTATCCGGCATGCTACAAAGTAGCTATTTTTTCCAGGGAAAAAATCAGTTATTGTCATCATGGTCAGGTGGAGAACCATAGAAAAATAATGTGAATTAACCCCAGATGCCTTTCACTTTAAGGCCAACTCCTTTTACCTTTTTCAAAGGGAAGAGCGTTACAAGTATATTTGTCATGTCCTGCAGAGCTCTGCACACAGTCATCCAGTTTCTCAAATAATATTCAAATTAGCTTCAAGCCTTGCAATTACATTTTCCCCAGAAGTAAAGTAATGACATTTTTATCTTAATTTTACTTTCCCATCTATGTGCTTCATGCTGTATCCTTCACATTAGACTTCAGGATGTGAGTCTGCAGTTATCATTGAGGAAATGTACTTTGCTGCATGACACAGTTCAATTTAGATTAGGAGAATGAAAATAATGTTTGGCAGAAATGAAGAGAGGAATCTAGTTTTAAGAGTTAACATACTAACTGAAAATTGTATGCAGTATGGACGAATAATTCTGAAGCATCTTTAAAGATGTTTTAAATGCAATCAGCAATTCCCACATCACCTCTTTCCATATAGGGAATGTGTTATCTGATCTTTCATGTAACTCCTGCCTTGTTGCTGGACCCATAGAAGTGGTACTGTCAGAAGTGCCAGGATTTCAGCAGGCCCTGTTAGTTTCAGTGGGAACTTTTGAACCAATAATCTTCTGAAAAGCAGGTCAGAGAGACTTCACTTCTGTGTGTGGTCTGCCTGGAACCTCTGCCTCAGTTCAGTAACTCTTTCTGGGACTTCAGAGGTAGGACATGAGGTCTAAGACCTTTATTCAGCATACATATATATATATATATATGTATATATATATATGTCAGAACAAGACCTCAGTAACCCTTCTTTGAAAATTTTCACCTATGGATTTGTTCAGCTTCTGAAGGAATGAGATGAATAAATCACACTGAATTCTTTTATATTCTGTCGCATCTGATGTGACCTCTGGAGTTATTATTTCATGACAGATAAAACCAATGTCCTCCTCCTGTGTCAAAATGTCAAGGAAGAGTTATTTCCCCATTTTTTTTTAAATAGGGGATCTGTCCTTCTCATATTCCTGATAATTTGAATATTATATATTTACAGGGTAAAAAATCATTAGCTAAAATGTATAATAACATTGCAATAACAGTAAGAAGAGTAGCAGAGCCAAAGTCAGATGCCTTGCAAAGTCCCTTTGAAAGGCTTACACTTGCAGACCTCTTTACCTCAGGTTTTCTCATATGTTTCTATTTTAATTGTAGTTTGAGGAAGGTTTTTTACTTAATTCTATCATACACAGAGATGTAAACAATTATGGCAGTCTCCGTTTTAAAAAAAATATATTTACTGAATTTGGCCCTTACACTGATGGCAGTTTGTCAAAATCAAAAGACAAGACAGCAAACAATTCACTTTAAAAAAGTAGCCTAAGAGAAGCAAACAGAAAGAATAACATTATCTGGTCATACTGACACCAAAAGAGACAAGAAAAATAATCTAATCAGCTGTGTGAAGAATCCTGTGAAGCAAAGAAATAAATATGAATGTTGTCCCGACTAATTTAGGACAGACAGCTTATAGTGGTGAATAACAGCTCTTCCAGCACAGACTCTTTTAGTGATTTTGAAGAAATATCACTTTGTCTCAACCAATGGCACCAAAATTGGTCCAAGGCTTAAAAGATGTAATGTAACTAATTACCATTTCCACAATAACAGAAATCACACATGTCTTACTGCTATTTTAAAGGCAGAATTTTATTTGATTTCATTAATTTTTTTCCAAGATTCCCAGACTTGTAAATGTGACTATAATGCATCAAATACATTATGTATCAAAATTTGCAAGAATTTGCAGTGGAAAAGTCATTCCATCCAGCCAGGATGAAGGCTACTCTCAATCAGCCTTCTAAATATATTTCTTTGTCATGTGCTGACTTCATCCAGAAACAAACAACAGTAACTAGGAGAACAGACAGCAAATGGTGATGGGAGAGAGTATTGCTAGGAAGTGATTTGGATAAACCTGGTCTGGGAATCTGTTCCACACTAAACTGTCATATCACTTTGGTGAGAGGAAGTCTAAGGAAACATTGCATTGTAATGATCTATAAAACAGGATATAAAGTGAGGGAAGAAAGCATACTGGGTATGCTAAGCATATTCAGAGTAATGAAGAATTACAAAGGGCTTTATGAAATATTATGATTAGGTAGGAAAATCCGTTTTATACAAAAGAATGCATTAGTAGAAATGTGCTGTTACCACTTAGGAAGGATATTTGAGGTTCTGTCCTATAGTTTCTGGCAAAGGAGAGATCACTCACGCCATGGGAATAAATTTATTTATTTCTTCCCCCCATCGCCCCACCCTGCCCATGGTGTGCTGTTCTGATCCCTTTATCCTAGTAAAAGACACATTAAGAGATTCAGAGAAAGCTGATGGGAATGATCAAAAGTAGGAAACAGTTTCTGTGTGAGGCAGGACTCACTTGCTGAGTCTGCTGCAGCCCAGACAGAGCTGATGTAGAGGGGATGGGAGAGAGATGGGTAGAACTATGGGAGACACAGAGAGCAGGGTTAGAAGCTGTTCATTACCTCTGTCAGTATTAGAGCCAGGGCACTGCAGAGAGTGTTGCTCCCATGGAAATACTTTCCAAAGGATTTTGAGGAAGTGAATTCACAGGATACTTAAAAAGTTCTTCAAAGAATGATCAGATTAGGAGAACTAAAAGACAATGCAACATCAGCCTCATGCTCCCATCTCAGCATAAAAACACACAAAGGCTGAGTGGGAGATACCAAAACTGTGTGCTCTGTTTTTCCTTTCCTAGACTTGTGTTCAGTGCTACAGCTGGGGATAGGATAATGGTGGGTCGTTTTTCTCATCCAGTACAGTCATTTGTAGGTGACCAAGATTTGATGCGATGTTGTAGATCTCATTTCTGCAAGCACTATTTCTAATCAAAGATGTACAAAATGCAAGTGATGTGTGAATGAGGTCAGGTTTTCTATATTCTCTGAGACTAATAGTGTGTTTATTTAAATTTCAGAGAAAAGAATTGGGAAAAATTCCATTCAAATATAAAAATAAATTAATTATTTAAGGTGCTGCTCAAGCACCTGAAATGTAAAGCCTTTTAAGTGGAAGAGAATTTTCACATCTTTGAGTAGCAAAATCCACAGATTTTTCCAAATGATGCACAGAAAAAAATATTTGGACCATAAACTATCACTCCAGACCAAATGACAATCTTGTAAATGTTGTGAAAAGTCCTTTCCTTGCCTGTTTGATTTTAATTCAGCTCTGGCTATTTCTGATGAATAAACAGATATATCTGTACATCAAATATTACTGCATATAAAGATATTATTACTACTTATAGTACAAGTAAACAAAAATTGAGGGTCTACAGATGCAAAATGTTTCATTAAGTTCCTTGGATTATTTTAAACAGGAGGTGTGTTCTCTTAAAGAATGTAAAATTACTTCTTGCAGTAAATTACAGAAAGTCCTGGATTTGACACTTGAGGTATTACTTTTGGGGCATAAAAATACAAAGAAAAACATAAAGTCAGACACCTGAGGAATATTCTGTTAATTTCTTGCTGCCTAGAACATCTGTCTTCTACCAGAAGCAGAATAATATACCCTCCGTTTCCATAGCAAACCATTTAAAAAAGGAGTCAGGAAACAAAACACTACTTGGAAACTTTAAACATAACTTTGCCATATGCTGTCCGATTACATGTCTTTTGCTGTCCTCAACTCAGTGAATTCACTGAGCAAGAGTTTATTGGCAAGCTACCAGATCACTAGCAATTTCATTTGTTTAGAGATATTTATAATTTCAATTATTTACATGCAGTATACTTCAACTGCCAGAGGTATTTAGACTTTTAAATGGGGCCCAGAAGGATCATTTTGATAACACTCAGATGATTAGCTGAACAAAGACTCTTTTTCCCTTAATTGGTTGCCAGCACACAGTGTAATAAAGTCCCTTTATGAGCTTGTCACTAAATTGGGTACAAATGATGTAGCAATATTACACAAATTAGCTGGAACTAAAATCCCCCAACACAGAAGTTTTCTTTTTCTTTCTCTTGTTAATAGAGTGCCTCAGTAACATACTCTACCTAAGCATGGAGGAAAAGACCATTAAAAAAGAAACCTTTTAGGAAGCTGTGAACACCACAGAGTGAATCTAGTTGGTGACAGCTCTGCACGTATGTTGTCTCATCTATTTAATTATTTCTTTTATATAAATTCACTGCACATCTCTGAGAATAAACCGTCATTGGTGGTTTGCCAAATCAGATATGAGTGATTATTTTGCTCCAGATGACAAATCTGAGCAACATGCAAGAATATCTTATGTGGTCGTGTCCATGGCTGGAATAACTCTGCCAATAGAAGGAAATTTTTGGCCCCAAATTAATTTTTCTATGAAAGGTGAAGATTCAGCAACTTACAGAAGTGCTTTCTATGCACGTTAGTTTCTTCAGTCTCTTTCATCTCTTCGAAATCATGAAAACTTAATTTACTTTTAAAATAACTTTATTCATCTACAGAGGGATAGGAATATAGTGTTAGCAACATACTCTCAGACAAACCAGCATGCAGAATCTTGCAGGTACGATCCTCATTCATGTGCAGGTTTTATATGACAAATTTACACAAATTAGCCAATATTACTAATATTACACAAATTAGCTGCTTGGCTTAATGGCTGGTTTTGACATAAGCATCTTTCCTTCCTTATATGATAATAACTTCATTGTGTCCTCAGGATTCTCCCATTTTCTTTGTATCCATTTCTCATTTTGTGCCTGGGTGGCAAGATCTTCCAAGTAAATAGACCTTGAAAAAAACACACAGTCACTAACAGAAAGGGGCCATGATTGCTGTAGTACCGAGAAAAGAGGATTAACAGAAAAAAGTGGTTGAGGTGTTCATGCATTTTGGGTGGAGTGCAGAATAGCTAGCAGCTGCTGACTATTAGCATGGTAAAAAAGGCATTCAAGGACCTTAACAATATGGTCAATTTTTCTCTATTTCTGCCGAAAGATCGGGAGTTAAGTGGTAAAATTCTCATGGAAACACAGAAAAATCCAACGCAGCCAATGCATGGAAGCTTCAGGTCTCTAGAAGGGGCACCTGTCTGCCAGAACGAGGGGGACAGAAACCTCTGCTGCAGCCCTGCAGGGGCACCCGACCCCTCCCCAGCTTTCCCGTGAAGGTCTTACATCAGTGGCGAGGATTTAACTCTGTGCTTATATTGGGTGGGAGGGTAGCACTGAATACCAATGACCCTTGCAGCTTGGCTGATACCTGATGCCAAGACCTGCTGTCTTTTTACTGGTGGGTACTAAGAGCAGTGAGAAAGTGTAGTGTTATAGTATGGTGCACATGCTGGGAAAATGGTCACCATGGAGGCAGATTCATTTTACTATGAAAAGGAATTTGAGAAAAAAGGAGATTTTTCCTATTACATCATGAATTTCGCCATCTCCCGGCAGAGACTGGCTTAATACAAAGACTGTGATGAAAAAAGACCCTAAATTATTTTATTTTCATTTTTTGTCTCAGATTTGTTGCATAGTGTTCTAAATATACTAGAGGGTCCAAAGGAAAACAAAAAAATCAAAGAGATTTTGTTTGAGGATACAAAGCAAGGCTTCATGGAATTTAAACTTTTTTTGCTGTCATAATAATCAGTTATACTTATCTGATGTGATATGCTACTAAGTAGGAATGGTGTACCTAGTGATATTTGTGAGGTTTATACAGTAAAGTTGAGCATTGCAATATTCCTAATGTTCTCATGCAACCAGGACACATTTCCTTCTTTTTTTTTCAACATGCATAATTCAAACGTCATTTCTATCTTTTTATGCAATTTTCTTGCCAAGACAGATAGACTGAAGTCTGTTCAAATTCAATCAAAATCCTCTGTTGGATTTATTTCCCATTTGCTCCTGTTCATTAAGGATACAGTTGATCTTGTTGAAAACTGAAAGAAATGCCATTTCAGCCAGAGCCTCATGAATAATGCTCTGGGTTTACACAACAGTAACTCAGTTAGCTCTTTAAAAAGCAGAGATTAATAATCATGAGAACCTGGAAGTTTTCTGTAAGTTAACTGGAGCTTTAGCACTGCATAATACAATAATATAAATGAATAGAAAGAAAGGAGAATCACAGAATATGCTGAGTTGAAAGGGATCCAGAAGGATCATTGTGTCCAACTCTCAGCTCTGCACAGCACCATCCTCAAGAATCACAGAATGTGCCTGAGAGTATTATCCAAACATGTCTTGAACTCTGTCAGCCTTGGTGCTGTCACCACTTCTCTGGGGAGCCTGTTCCATTGCCCTACCACCTTTGGGTGAAAAACCTTTTTTCTGATATACAACCTAAACCTCCCCTGACACAACTTCAGACTACTCCCCCGGCTCCTGTCACTGGTCACCACAGAAAAGAGGAATAGCTCAATAGCCTCACTAATGTCTTCATAAACAATGTTTTCTTTTGTCTTCAGTTTGAAATCCAGCCAAAAGTTGTAAATAAAACTAAAACATAATGATGCTACAATGATGCAGCGTTTCCTGCTTAACTAGTCCAAGTATCAGGGTTCTTTGAATAAATAGCAGTGCTGTTGTACTTTGACAAGTGATAAATCTTGAGGTGCCTGTTAGAAAATGACCCTGGTCCATCACCATTTGTGGCTGAAATACATCCTCAGATGTTTCCTCATGACCCCTTGTAGGGTGGGAAGAGCAGTGGGAGGTGGTTACCACAAACTGCTCTTTGGTAGCATGTCACGGAATCACAGAACACGCTGAGTTGGAAGGGATTCACAAGGATCACTGAGTCCAGCTCTGAGCCCTACAGAGCAACATCCCAAAGAGTCACACCATGTGCCTGAGAGCATTGTCCAAACACTTCTTGAACTCTGTCAGCCTTGGTGCTGTGACCACTTCCCAGGGGAGCCCGATTCTGTGCCAAACCACCCTTGGGGTGAAAAACCTTTTTTTGATATCCAACCTAAACCTCTTTTGACACAGCTTCAGGCTGTTCCCTCAGCTCCTGTCACTGTCACCACAGAGAAGAGATCAGTGCTTGCCCCTTCTCTTCCCCTTATGAGGAAGTTGTAACTGCAATGAGGTTGTTACAAATGGATGATCTAGGTTTAAATTAGCTCTCACCTATTCCCCAAGCCCTTGGCAGTTCAGGTGGTCACATTATTGGGAGGGCCAGCACCCCAAAATCCACTCTGATTTACAAGTTCTTTTCATAATGACCAACTCAGTCTATTATAAAAGGGATTATTTATTAACAGACACAAAACTAACAGACAGGCATAAGACTTCAGACAGACTATTACTATGCAGGGGAAAAAAAAAGAAACAAAACCAAAAGGCAATACTAGTATATACACACGGAGTCAAAGGTATCATAAAATTAGAGCTAGCTAAGAAATAGTACAGCTTAGGATCCAGTGTTTCTTACCACCAGTTTCTCAAGGGGTAGACATCGAAATCCTCTCTCTCAATCCCAGGGAAGTGACCTGGAGTTGTGTCCAGCTGCAGGGAGAAATCTCACAGTCCTCAAGGAGGATGCAAGAGACATCTGCTCTGTGATAATTTGTGTGGGCTTTTGTAGACATGAGAACCCTGTTTCTTGGTCATAAAATATTTCTTTCATCTCTTCCCACATTTGCTTTGCAGACTAAGATGTTGCTTCTTAGCCATGGGTCTGAGCCCTTTTGGCAGCAGAGATGCCTCATGCTGGGCCTGTGAACTGCCCGAGCTATCTCTCGCATATGCACCAGCTATCTCTGGTAGAGGGGAGATGTCCTGCCACAGAGATCTCCCTCAGTCTCCTCCAGGCTGAACAGACCAAATGACCTCAGCCACTGCTCATACAGCTTCCCCTCAAGGCCCTTCACTACCTTGTGGGGCTCCTTTGGACACTCTCTAATAGCTTCATGTCTGTATTATATTGTGGCAACAAAAACTTTCCACAGGTAAGCTCACTCAAACTTGCTCACGATGAGGCCACCTCAGTGCAGAGCAGAGCAGGACAATCCCTCCCTTGCCTAGCTGGCAGTGCTGTGCCTGATGCCCCCCAGGACAGGGTTGGCCCTCCTGGCTGCCAGGGCACTGCTGACTCATGTTCAACTTGCCACTGACCAGGACCCCCAGGTCCCTTTCTGTGACACTGCTCTCCAGCATCTCATTCCCCAGTCTGTCTGTACATCCAGGGTTGCCCATCACAGGTGAAGAATCCAACATTTTCCCGTGTTAAATTTCATATGGTTAGTGTTTGCCCAACCCTTCAACTTTCTGAGATCTCTTTACAGGGCTTCCCTGCCCTCAAGGGACTCAACAGCTTCTCCCAGTTTTGTATTGTCTGTGATCTTGTTTAGTATCCCTTCCAGTCCTGCACCCAGGTCATTAATAGTGATGTTGAAGAGGATTGAGATGTTTTGAACTAAAATGTACTATTTTATCTGTTGCAGCTGGGAGTTTTAAAGGAATATTTGAGTAAATGAAAAAAGATAAAGAGGTCTGATAAGTTGTGCTTACCATGCTCTTGCATGACACCAGGATGCAAACCCAACAGGCACTCTGAGGTCTTGGTTTCCTCTTCCTCACATGACTTTCATGTCTCAGAAAAGCAACAGGGAAAGGACACAGAGTAGATCATCCCCAGCTCACCTCTGGCACCTAAAGCCAGGAGATTACTCACAGTTGTGATTTCCTGGTTAGAAGGATTCTTTTGTTACTGGTAATAATTGGAGTGAACTTAGACTCTTCCCTGAGGATCATGGCCATGCTCTGCAAGGATGCAACAGGGGCGTAACACCCTTGTTAGTTACAATAAGGCCAAAGTAGAAAAACAATGTTAGTGGATTAAAATACTGTTTTGAGTGGGACTGAATGTCCAGCTTCTGTTTCCTGAGCTTAATTACATCACTGAGTACAGTGAATTATTTTCTGAGAGAAACCCAAGTACTCAAAATGGTGATTTTCAGGTCTGATGCTGATATTTCTGAAAGTTTTAGGGAGATTTTAGTGTTTTTACTGAAAGATAACTTCATTTTAGTTTCTGATTGATCAGAAAAAAGAAAATTTATTAAAATGTTGATTCTAGTATAAGAAAGTTTTATCCAAAACTAGGCTCCTTTAAAACAGTGAAAGAACTTATCACAAAATATCTGAACATCTCATATTTCATATATATGATTTAATCCTTACAGAAACATATTCCACTCTCATTTCTATTGACCAGGTCAAAATACAAGTGACTTAATATTAATTCAGAAAGTGAATTAAGCAGCTTGAAAGTACATTAATGTTGTCTGCCCTTGAGTACATTGTTAAGATTCAGTTACTATTAAGATTCAGTTACTATTAAGATTCTTAGAAATACCTTGGCCTGAATTAAGGTGCAAATGAGACCATATGCCAGTCAATAGTATGGATTTTATTTGTGATGAGAGAGAGAGAGAAAGGAAGAGAAAAAAGAGGCAGGAAGAAATAGGGAAAGGGGTGGGAGGACAGAGAGGGACAGAGACAGGGCAAAATAATATCACCTCTCTGTGGGTCCCAGTGGCGTCCTGATGATCCTCTCTGGCTGGTCTTCTCCATGGTGAAGGTCCCCCCAAGAGGTGTAGAATCCCGTGGGTTTTTATCCCTTGAGCCAGGTGGCAATGTCCAGCCATGTCCCC
>VZTN01005657.1:1017-56468 GCA_013400515.1 Erpornis zantholeuca | reverse complement strand
CTGGCTTGTGTGAGCTGTGCTCTGCCCCACCCCAAACCTGGCTTGTGTGAGCTGTGCTCTGCCCCCACCCCAAACCTGGCTTCTGTGAGCTGTGCTCTGTCCCCACCCCAAACTCAGCACAGGATGCTCCTCAGCACAGCTGGTGGCTTTGGTCTTTTGGTGGATGTAAACCTTTCCCTCCACCTGAGGTGATTAAACAATGGATTTCTCTTTATCTAATCGGTAGTTTGATTTCACTCCAAAGTCCCAGACTTCAGGGAAGCTTCTCTGGCAGTGGCTTGTTTATAGTGAGCAAAATTTTATGTCAATGTTTGAGCCATGAACGATTTTCAGTCTCTGACACCCCTCTGTCGATTTGATGGAGGATATCTAAACTCATGGTTTTTATGTTTTTTTTATTTGCTTGTTAATCCTTCTACTAAAACTAAACAAATGCATTCTCAATTTGATGCATTTCAGTTTCAGAGAACTAATTAAAAGTGGCAGAGGGTGATGCCCATAACTGTGATAATCAAAGTCACAATTTAAATTGAATCCATAAATCAACACATTCAAGTGCTCAAAACACCAATTAATACAGCAGGTAATCAAGTCAAATGACTCTCTGTTACTCTTGGAAAATTTGAAAGAGAAGTTGCTTAACACTCATTTTAACAATTGACTAGTGTGATCAGTTAACCAGTTCAGAGAGGGATGAAGAGGTTTCATTTTATATTTTTATGGTTGCTTTAAGGACAGAACATGTAACAGTGTCTCAGTTCATCTTCAGTTCCTTGTACCAGCTACCCATTTCCCCTGTTCCCAATATAATACAGATTCATCATTAGACGTCTGGAATTTGGAGATCATGCAATATCATTCAAATTAATAGCAGCTTTATCATCTTGTGCTCTTTCATGTTACCTTGTAGAGAAGGACACACAGTTTAAGACATTACAGCTGCTGCAGGAAAGACAACACCACTTCTAGAGAAGATTGCTGTTTTCCCAAGACCACATGGTGTTGCTTCGTTTGAGGTATTGATAAATAGCAGCCAAAAAGATGGATCCATGCATTTAGAACAGGCAATGTGGCCCAGTATTTTCAAAATGAGCTATTTTGAGGTCCTAATTAATTATAGAAATGTCCGTAAATAATTTTGGATTTTTAATGACTTGAAAGCTCTTCCAGCTGTAATCTAGGTAGGTATTTTTCCAGGAACATAAATACCACTTGTAATTGAGATGCACGCCTTGATGTTTGATTGTGATATTTCTTTCTTTTGCAAGACTTATTTCAATAATTAACCACCTTCTTAAAAAAAAAAACTAAACAAAGAAATCTAACCAGAGGGTATCCTTCATCACTCTTTCCTCCATAAAATAGTTTTCTGATCCTAAATAAGAGAAGTAATAGAAAAAAACTTTTACTGTTTTATTCACTTTTGATCTAGAAAAAAATCAGCAGTCAATATTACATTTTGTCAAAGTAAATTACATTCATAATTAAAAACTTAATTTTCCTCCCAAATCATCTCAGAACTAGATTCTGCCCATCACAGAAGTTGCATGGGTTTTCTAACCCACTTACATACAAAAATATGTAAGATTACTTCAATTATTGAGGAAATAATCCTTATTTCCCATTACTGAAAGGCATGATTAAAGAGAGATTTCTTTTAAATAAATGGAAGGAATCTGGTTTCTTTATATTTAGTCTGCAGCTCTTTTAAGATGTGCTTAACTGCAGAAAATTATATTCCCTATATCTTTGCAGACATTGGAAAGAATACAAAAAGTCCTTAAAACTCCAGGAGTACAAGTATATTAGTACTGAATATAAGGTCTACAGAACCCAAACTCATGGAGAGAAATTCCAATTAGAAATCATAAACTTGGAGGAGATAGAGCAACCTATTTAACAGGCAGAAGTGAGGTTGATAATTTTTATCACTTCCATGTACTGTGGGATTTTTCAAATTTATTATTTTGTAAAGACATTTGCATTTGGGCAAAGGAATTTACATTCCTGTGTTGAGTGTTTGAACAAAGATATCAAAGTACTAATATATGTGCAGCTGCTAAGAGTACTGGTTTTGTTTCAAACGCTCTTGTGGAAGTTCTGAGAAAGAATGGCAAACACCTCTGTGAAAAATTAGGTGTTATCTCTGATATGACAAAGGATTTCTAGCACTGACCTCAAAGTTGAGAAGAACTTCACTGCCCATGCAATGGGAGACATGAAGGATGTTCAGTAGTGTGTTCCCTGAGCAGTCAGGAAGAGAATTCCAACTTTTTTACGGCTCCTTTATCGGGTTGGGTATAATCTTGATTTCAGGCTCAGGAAATTTCTGGTCTCCATTTCAATGAATCACCTTCATCCATAGGTCAGGGTGACCTGCCTAAAACCATTCCATTTACACATCAAATGGTATAGTCTCTTTTTTTTTCTGTCCCTCTCACAGACACTGGCTCTGCAGATAAGTAGGGTTTGGGGTTTTTTTCTATCTAACATAATCCCTAATGGTGCATAGTTACAGAAAAATACATCCTTTTCAGGAAATATTGACATAATCTTCTGCATGCAGGAACTGTAAAAGCACTCCTACTAGTTTTAGTCAAACATTATTAGAAAATATGATTAGAAAAAAAGTTTCCTCTGCTATACAAATGTATTGGAGCAAAAAAATCATAATTTCTCCTCAGGGTTATTAGTCACTTCTGAACATTTGATCACATATCTCTGTATAATAACAATAATCTATGCTCTCAGCTCAACAGCTTTCAATATTTTAACAGGGAGAAAGAATGCTTGGTTCTATTCACAGCTGAATGCTATGTCTATAAATTGTTTAAGTCTGAATTGCTATGAGCATTAGAGTAACAAAACACTAAATCCTATTTGGACATTGCAGCAATTTAGATTAGAATTCTTCTGATAATATTTCACACATTCCATAGCCATCTATATGCTAATGTTTCCAGCAAATTATCAAATGTTATTCTACAAAACCTTTTTTCCATAAATGACCTGTCATATTCGTAATGGCATCTGCATTTGGTGACAGTTTTTATTTTATCTAGCAAAAACTGCAGGTTCATAAAGAAACTAATTATATAGTTTCACGGTTGATAATATGGTTTCTAGTTTTATAACTAGTAATACGCAAACTGATTCAGTACAAAAAATTATCTTTAAACTCAAGGGATTTTCAGAGAGCTGGACCAGTTTTATAAATGATAGAAAAGATTTCAGAGTTGCTACTCTAAGGCATAACTTTTTGAACTTTTCTGACTGTTCTGAATAAAGTTTGTTCTTATATTTCAGTGTTTTTTCCAATATTTCTATTTACATATTTTTTTTCTAAGCTTCTACTGCAAACCCCCCAAAATAACTAGAACTAGAGATCCTCTCTTCTCATATGCAGAACAAAAACAAATAGATCAAGGGTCCCAAAATGAACCCAAGAATTACATCTAAAAATCCAAAGGACTGTCCTCGTCTGGAAAGGAGCAGGAAGTGATACCATAATTGCGGGATGAGCATGAGCTGCAAGGTTCTTTTGAAATCTTTGCATCACTCAGGTTCAGTTCAAATGCAACAGCCCAAGGCCAAGTTCCTCCTTTCTCAAAGGTGCAGGGATACTTTCAAACAAGTTAACAGGATTAACATAATTCGGTATCTGCATCTCTTTTCTTCTGGGGATTGTCAATCTCTGATTACAGTGATAAAAACTGTCATCTTCAGAAGAAAACATTTTTATTCATCTCAAAATTTATAGGATATAAACATATCTCTATATGCATATTTTCTCTAAATTCTTCATTGATAAATTTTGACAGATTAAATCAGCTAATTCTGTCTCTGAAAAAGACAGAGTTCTGGGGCAATGCTGCTTCTTTCCGAGGACTTCCACAGACTGATGATGAACCTTCAGCTTTTCTATCTTATCAACTTTACTATTGAGCCCCAGATCCTCCTTGGTAGGATAATCTTCATCAGCTGTATCCTTGAGTGTTCCCTTGTTAGGAGTTCTTCCTTATCTGTCACTAATACATTGAAATACCAGTGTCAGTCCTCCTCATTTACTCATTTGTGCCATTTCCTATTGACTTCTCTGCTATAGCACTCTTTGGACATAAGATCATCCAAAATACTGTGATAGACCTGGACTGATATCTGTCTGCTAAGGACTGAGGTTTGCTTATTCAGTACAAAAAAATAAATATGAGGGTAGGCCAATTTACAGTCAATTAGTAGTACTTGCTTAGTGTATTCTGAGACAGCCTTATGCTGCTGGGTAAGATAATATTGTTTTAAAATCAACAAATGGAAAGTATTTGTACGTGATGACTTAGATTTCCCACTTGCTTCTCAGCAATGCAACGTGCAAATAATTAATTTTTAATTCTCTTGAATTTGGGAACCCTAAGCTCTGTAGGAATCCTGAGTAGGTTAACAGATGTTACAGATCCAGATCACCTGAATATTTCTCTTTCTAAAGGTTTGCACCTTTAGAAACCCACGCCTCCCTTTGTCATTTTATCATTACATCCTCTGCTCTTCGTTGAGATACCAAAACCCAGGATCACTTTCATGTGGATGGCTGATTATGGGTTTTGTTGCTTAAATATTGGGGTAGCATGTAAAAAGTACTTCTTGGTAGGAATTTTTCACTTTATGACATGATCATTTTTCTTTCAAAAAAACCAAAACCATAACTTGTTAATTCTCTTTATCAGCTAGAGCATATAAAAAAAAAAACCAAGGACAATATGACCTCTTTAGGTCATGCAGCTGTTACAACTGTAAATGCAAGGATTGGGTTGCACAGAATCAAAAGACTTTTAAAATAAAAGTAGATATGAAGTTTCTAATCACAAGTTAGCATTCTGTTCCTCAGCTAAGGCATGTGCAATCACTGGATGAGGCTAAATCTATTCCATGGAAAGTTTGTCGTACATTTTATTGCAAATTTGGAATCACCTACTGATTTTGGGGCTAATCCTCATGCTAAATTACACTCTGATTTTTAGATTTGTGCAGTCACAGCCTCTTGATGTGCCTATTGGAGCTATTATCTCAAAGCTCAGAGGCTCTAAGGCTCTTTCTTTGTTATTGCTAATTATTATGAAGTTGATGGATGCAACTTGTGTCTCCATCTAATTGAGGCATAAAAGATCTCATTGGTCTAATCTTACTCTTTAACTAGGTATGAGATTTCAGCAGATGGTCAATATGTACAGTGCATATTAGAGAGTCTTTGGAACACTGACACAATGAAATTCATTGCAGTAATTCATTAATGTATTCTCCTTCCTTTCCTAAGACAAATACACCTAAAATGTATTAATAATTTTGAGTTTCAGAGGCTTACTACTCTGAGCTTTGTCATGAAAGTTAACTTGTTTCTATTGTATCCTGGGGAATAATTTGAGCAAAATTACTCACACCTTGTAAAATTTCATTTTGTTTTCTTTTCTACTCCTCCCTAAAAGGAACTGTCAAAACCCATTTCTACAGGAAAAAAAGCAGTCTAGCTTTACTTCTCTTTAATTCACTTGTCGGGTCAATACCCAGTAAAATTAAACCACTGTAATAAGAATCTGTGGGTACAAAATTATGCTTTTGAAAATCTGTGGTAAGTTTAAATATAAAGATTTTTTAATGCATAGTAGTCCATATACTTAGTAAAATTTTTTCCCTAAATATTTCAAAAAGTAAATCATGGACTTGAGTAAAAAGCCCAAACACAGCAAGATAAGAAGAATAGATCTCCTATAAAGTTTGTCAGGAAACAAGTTAGTCAAATAGCAGTGCAAAGGTGACTACATCTACATGAGCTAAAATCAGATAAAAATTTTTCAGATCAAGCTTAAAAATGTGGTCACATCTAATGCCATTGTTCGATGGATTATTTAAATGAAGAGAGAAAAGATATAGAGTGATGGAAAGATAAAACAATGTGAAAGAGACAGAGCGTGAAGTAAAGGAACAATCAGACAGAGAAAAAACCCTACAAATCCCCTGAAACAGAAAAACAATTATAGCTAAAGATGTAGCAAGTGACAAAAGGACAGAATGTAATGAAGTTGGAACTGAATAGAAATGTAAAGGGACATACAGCATGAGGGAAACCATCTGCTTTGTATTCCTTTCATTTGAATGGTGCACATAATTAATTTTCCTTTTTTGAGATAAGGTTTTGAATGTTCTACCTGTATTTCCTTTCTGGCTTTCCTAATAATGATTATAGTTTTACTTTAAGACTCTTCCAATTCACACTAACATCAAACACTTCCTCAGTTTTAATTCACTGAAGATTTGTTTTTCTGGATCTTGAAAATTTACATCCAATCACAATTCAGTTATTCCAATATCTCATCTACAAGAGACACTTGACATTTCAATGGGGAAAAATTAAAGCACAGGGCCAGACTCTGATTTCTGTCTGCAGGTCTCCAAGCCTAGGGATTCCAGAGTCAGAGGTTACATCTACATATTTTTGTTCAATAGCAATTAACAAATTAATTTTATCCTTTCATCAGTTACATCTTATATGATTGATTTTCATAATAAATTTTATAAAAAACAATGTCTTTTTATGTTGTAAATCTACTGCCTCTTTTTTAAATCTTGTGTTATGATTAGTGAAAATCTTTCCCTAGTAATTTATCCATGAAGTTAATGATATTCTACTCCTTTATAATATTGCCCCCTTTTTCTCTATTTCCAAGCTGAATAGACCTATACCTTTTTGTCTAGGTGTTTGCTGGTTTGGAAATAGTAGGCTGAGGTATGACCTCATTGTTCTCTACAGCTTCCTGAGACGGGGATGTGGAGAAGGAGGTGCTCATCTCTTCTCCCTGGTATCCGTGAGGGGTTTATACTAGATATTAGGAATTATTTCTGTATCAACAGGATAGTCTTACAAGAGGTAATCCACACCTCAAGCCTGTTACTGTTTAAGAGACATGTGAACAATGCCTGTAATAATGTGTTTTAACATTTGGTCATCCATGGAATGGTCAGGCAGTTGGACTCTGATCGTTGCAGGTCTGTTCCAACTTCAATATTCTATTCTATTCTATTCTATTCTATTCTATTCTATTCTATTCTATTCTATTCTATTCTATTCTATTCTATTCTATTCTATTTTCTATTCTAGTGTTTCTCACATTATCCAAGCCCTTACTCTAACTGTCTCTTACTTTTTACTGGAGTTTATGCAAAGGTGGATTTGCTTCTCCATCCATACCTTTATTACATCTGGCAGCCCTCTTGGTTCACATTTTGCGTTCACTTCTTTGATCATTAAATTCCAGGATATTCCTTCTTTTGTGATATCTGCTCTTCTTACAGACAATGGTTTACCCTTCCATCTAACATCTACTTCTCCATTTCATATTACTGTCTAGTTTCATTCTATCTCCAAATGCTCTGACATGGATCAAATGTTAATACATTTCAGGCAATGACATCACATCAAAGCCTTTTCAAAATTCAAGACATATCCCAAAACAGCACTTGTTCAAAAACTCCCGTGTACCATCCTCCAAGTTCTCTTCCTGCAACCCAGCACTGGCAAAAGGATAGGAAGGAACAATCAGTTCTCTCTGTGGAGGAGGGACACCAGTGTAACCTCAAGGGGTCTGTGTGACAGCATGTTCTTTAGTATCCTTAGAAAATACCCTTTAATATCCTCAGAAAGCTCTCATTGGAGAACTCTGCTGATAGTGCAAAGTTATCCAGAATGATACCAATAAGTACTAGCCTAGAACAGTTGCACAGGATCTCTTACAGTAAGTAATAAAATTCAGTGACAATAAACCCCAAGTGTGCAGATGGGAAAAGTAACCTGAAATTTGCACAAAGAACGATAGGCCTTGAATTAACTCTATAAACCAGGAACAAGAGACTGGATTTTTACAAGTTTTTGAAAAATTTGCCTTTGTTTACAGCAATATTTAAAGATTGTAAATAAAATTACCTCATCCTCAAGCAGTCCGAATCCCTTTCATTGGTTTAATAATTACTTTGAAACAGTAAAAGAAATTCAAATACTATCATTGCGTGGGGTTGTTCAAATAATGTTCAAAAAAATGAGTAAACATGGCATTTTGTGATATGGCTTCGTGGGTATGGTGTTATCTGGGCAATGGTTTGACTTGATGATCTTGGAGGTCTTTTCCAACTTCAATGATTCAATGATTCTCTGATAGGCTCCATGTTGATCTAAATGCTTGTGTCCAAGATCCAGTAAGGAAGATAGTGGCAGTGTTTTTCCATGCACTGTGCTCTAGGATGACCCTGTTTGAACAGGGTAGTGGGAACAAACAGTGACCCCACTGCTGGTCCCTTCCAACCTTATCCATTCTGTTATTTTGCAATTTTGTGATTCAGTTGTTAGAGGTTACTCAAAAATATTTTGTAAGCTTTTTTAATGCTTTCATCTAATGAGGACTCAGATTGTCACTAATCATAAAAAGACTCATTTTGCATTCTTACACAAGAAAATTTCTGTCAAAATCTGTTGTTGTGTTGACCAAATTGGCTTGTGAGGTCAGGCATAGAGCTACCAACAGGCTGTGAAGACTTGCAGTATGCATGCCATTCCCACCGCAGAGCAACAGATTTTGTTTAAATTCCACCTATATTGTTAAAGATAGAAATTTAATCTAGGAATTAGGGATAACTTTAGTCTGATCAACATTCACATCATGCTCAGAAAGCTGCTTTTCAAAAAGCAGCATATTTAAAACCAAGGAACTACTTACATCTATTTCTATTCAAAACATGTGCAGTCTGTGCTGAGCTGAAGCCAAAAAATGCTTTTAGATCCCCAAAGATGCTACATAAAGCAAACATACACACACACACGCCCCCAAATGAGTGCTTAAGTTCTACTTTTTCCCTACCCTCTGGCTTGCAAGAAAATTATACAGCTCTTCTTTCTCAATACCAGCACTTGGAGATGTTCTCTGTTTAAGCTTTCAATAGCTGGGGTTATTCCTGAGACTCAGTAGTTAAAAATATGTGCAACAAGGCCAGCCAGACCTTGTATATATATTTCCCTCTTTCCTTAAAAGAAGTAGATAGACTACAGTATTCTTCTTAGATGTAACCAAGAAAAGTCTGCTTAAAAATTATTGAATTTGTCACCCCAAAATTTTATAAGCCATTTATCATGCAACCTCAGTCTGATGAAATATTTTATATGTAGAATAAACAACATTTTATATAGCTGGTCATTTTCCTCTACATCAGCCAGAAGTCAGGAATGAGACAACACATTGGGGATTTGGCTGAAAAATCTCAAATAAATAAGACCTTTGAAATTCTGCCATTAGGCTTCAGAAACCTTTCAAGCATCAAATTAATGCTTATTCTTCTGATAAGAAAATAAAGCAAAGATATTCTTGTTATGATGATTTGTCGCTGAAAACCTTGTCTGAAGTACCAGAGCCATTCAGGAAAAATGCACAGAACAGAAATTATAAATAGCTAGATTATAAAAGAAATCAGAGCATTCAAAGTCAACACAACTGTCTTCTGTAGATGCCAGTAATTAAATTTCTTTTATCTGGTGGAAGAAGTGCTGCCAGCTTCCTATAATGAACTCAGCATCACCTCAAGGCTTTTAAATCTTAGCACTTTCAGCGTCATGCATCAAAGCTGAAATTAGAGATCTCATGTATTTTATGATAGAAATGAACACTGTGCATACATGATTGGACATCAGAGGAGCCCAATTTCTAGGGCAGCTAGCCAAAAGAAAACATTTTTGAAAGAAAATTTTCTTGATGTATTAATAATTGTGAATTAAATCACAGCAAAATAAGTTGTACAAAAGCGTGTAATGAAGAAATGACTAGAAGAAGTCAAGATTAAAAAAAGGTCTCAGAACAGACTTGAAGCTTTTATGATTAAAAATTTTACTTCCTCGCTTCCCTAAGCATTATCAACTGACTCAGTATGATGTAGCCCCTGTGACTGCCACATTCATGGCCTGGAAAGGTTTTGCCTGGCACCTAACTGGGATTCTCATGTCTTCTATGCTTTCAAAGCTCAGCTCCCTAACAGAAAATCCTGAGACACTCTGTTGAAATAGTTCCGTTTCTGTATCCTTTAAAGAGGTATGTCTGGGATCTCAGATTTAGGGGCAACACCTTTGTCTTGGTCTGAAAGACAGGTGTCTGCTAAGGAAGGCAGAGGCCTCCCTTGGAAGATGCAACTCCCCTTCCTCCAAATTATTATAATTTTGAAATAAAGGGGCTTTCAGGCAAAGATATGGGAAATAGGAATAACAGTTCTTTCCTACCTCAAGGCAGAAAAAACCACTGGTTTAAACTGACAGAGTCAGATACGAGCTGACACCCTGTCAGTCAGGGTAGCAGTGGCAGTCTGATAAGATGGTGGCTGCAGTCCTCCTGAAGTGATGGATGTGGTTCTGTTGAAGTGGTGATCCTGAAAAAGAGTGTGGTCTTCCTCAGAAGGTCTAGTGGTAGCTATGTAGCTCCTGTCCTCTGTGAATTCCAGTGGAAAAGGCTCCTGTGGTGTTCAAAATCTCATCTTATATCCAGGATGGAATGCTTGGTTCCTCCCTCTGGGTGGAGCATCTCACAATGGATGATGAGTCATGGTAAGGCATTGAGGGGCCATTAACAGGAGATAGTCCAGAGGGAGGAGGCAGGGAACACTGCCCCACCTGGTTTCAACAACTCATGAAGATGGTGATAGAGTACATACTTTTGGGCACATCTTACACTGTAACCTAGGACAACCATGGATCAGATTGTCCTGTAAACTGATGTTTGCAAGCAGTTCCATATGGGACAATGGGAAACAACCAATTGTTCTTCCCCCAGCACACCTCTCACAAAATTGCATGCTTAGTACTGCACTTCATATAAACTCCAGTGCCTATTTGTGGTTACCCTCCCTTCCTGAACCTCCAAATGATGTCATTAGGAGTATTTGCATTTACTGCAAGCAGTGAAAGAGACTGCTCATTAGATATATTCCTTCTTTTCCTCTAACAAAGATAACAGCTTTCTTTTGGCTTCACCTTTGTCAGTTCTGCTTAGACACTTTGTTGGTATGACAAAGGAGACACTTATTGTCCACTTATGGAAAATGCTCACGTAGCCACGTAGCCTATGTGGTGTTCCCTCCATCCCCTTTTCCCCTTTCCCAGCTAAACCCTGGCCACTCCTTCGGGCTCCTCCCATTGCTCTGTGAGGGACTCCAATGAAACCCCAGGCCTTCCCTCGCCTTCACCCCTGGACATCCTGATAGCAGCATGTGAATAAACATCTTCCATGCTCCCCTCGTGGAGGCCTCTTCTCATCCCCTTTGTCGCTGCATTGTTGAAGAGAGCACAAGATGCCTGAGCTAGCCTGAAACCTCCCTGGCCGGTGAGGGCCCTATGACCATGCCTTCAGAAAAGAAAGCCTGGAGCACGTGGGCTGATCTGGGCCAGGCCGTGGCGCTGGTTGCTCATTGCGGCTTGCAACAGTCGCCAGCAAATGCAACAAGCCTAGATATGTGCCATGTGTGTAACCTGTTTTTAGTAATCTGTTCCTTCTGTCTGCTTGCTCTTCCTGATCATTGCTGATCTGCTGACAGTTTGCTGTGTGCTCTTCTGTGTATGTCTATGTTGGGCAATAGTTTGTGTGATTCAGGGATCAGTATCAAGAAGGTACTCCTCATCCTTGTTGAGCGGGTTCTGTTTCTCATCTTAAGTCATGAAGCAATCTCTTCTTTGCCTCATTAAGTCTGTAGTTTCATGCTCCATCAGCTTGTTTCTTATTTTCTTAAATGTAGATTTAACTTCTTTAAGGAAAGGACTTTCATTTTATTGTGTTTTCATCTAGTTCAGTAATTTTAGTGTCACTAGTTACACTGACGGTGAGATCCCAGACCATTGCAATTGCATGAAATGTTTTGATTTAATGTTTTATTAAATAAAGACAAATGTAATTAGTTTTATATGAGATGAGTAACTTCTTCAAAGCTCAGTTGACCTCAGCTTTCTGGTTGAAAGACAGGAAGGATTCTTATAACATGATTGGTACTCCCTGAGAGTTTATTCCCAACCTTCTTGTGCTAAACATTGTTTTTTTGGGGTTTGTTTTTCTTGTTTGTTTCTAAAGGATAACTTTATTAATTACAGATCAGTTATATTTAAGTGTCTTTGTCATTAAAATATCAAAATAGAAAACATTTTCTGTACTTCAACTGCTTTCCTGAGGAACTCTATTTATTAGAATATTTCTTTAACTTTTATTTTCTCACATATACTTATTTACAGTATTCTACCCACAAAAAGCAAGTATGTGACTCAGTTTTGCAGCTCTTTCTGTCACGTGTAAGTGAGAAAGAAAGAGAATACAGTATATTAAGGCAAATATGTTCTAATACATACATAGTATGGCATAACTTTGAATTCAGACTGAAGGAAATAGTTTTTTCTTCAAAATTAGAACTCCAAACAATGAGGTAAACCAAACGATGTTTTCCAGATAAGTGAAGAACTCGTGATAATATGTAGTAGAAAATAAATTGTGTATTACAATAACTACAGAGTCTTCTGGTTTTTATTTTTACCCTTCCTTTGCTTCTACAGCTCAAGCATTTATTCTTTGGACTCTGTCTCTGAGTTTAGCAAGAACCTGCCTCAGTGTTTCACAGCAGCTAGGTGAGATGTTGGCCAAACAGATCTAAGCATGGATCAACTAACAAGTCCCCTCTTTTCTGTTTTAATCTCTTAATAGAAATATATATATATATATTTTAAGGTGCCTAACACCTAAATTTGCAATGATGTTTTTGTTGCATTTGTTTGAGTTGTTGAGACCAGACTGTCATGATGCAAACATTCAACTAGGTTTAGTCATTGTTCCTTCAGTGATCTGGCAAAACAAGAAATTTGGTCTCAGAAATAAAATGTTCCAGGCTGTGTGTTGATTAAGATGAAAATCTCCAGTCATATTAGAGAAAAGTCTGCTCAGAATCTTTAATTTGCCTTTCAAGTATGCAGGATGTTGGGGTTTATTTTTTCTTGATTTCCCTCTTAAACACAGAGTTCTCTCAATTGATTTAAAAGGTTTCTAATATGTTAAATTTAACAGGTTGCATTTTTGGAATGCACGTGTGCTCTGACACATATATAGATATTTCTTTGACATTAGTGATGGTGTTATACATGACCTGTTGGCAAGTTTACAGTCTTTAAGCATTTGTAACAACTATCACTATTTAGATTTAAAGAAAAAAATTAGGCTGATTTCTTGTCTGTCACACTAGTTACTTCACTGTGGTTATATTACTCTTCCTCCCTTTGGAGATATCACTCTGTCCTGTTGTATTGTCTCATGGATTTTTCACCATTTACTATTATAGGTACCAAAGGAAGTTCACAAAACTGGTATGATTACTATTTTCCTTTTCAGTTAGTTAACCCTAATGAGATACTAATTTTCCTCATTATCATGGTACATATTTCCTAACAATAATTTGTGTTTCCTGATAGAAATCAACCAAGTTTTCACTATAAATCTTTCCAACAGGATTAAACATTGAGTGCTCCGTTTTCCACACTGACAAGCAGACTAGAAGCAGACTAGTGGGTCTTTCTTTCTTTTTTTTTTTTAGTTGATGAGTGATTCATGTACACCTGAACAGGTATATTGACATCTAGTCTAGTCAGGATTTTCCACTTTTGCCTTTAGGGAAGTCTATTAGTCCCTGCATTATGATTCTGTCATTATGGCAAGAAACGTTCCAGTGATGCATCTTGAGTGTCCAGAGGGGACCTGGGGTAGAAGATCTTGTTTCAAACATTCATGGTTTCACACAATGACGTCTGTGAGCAAAAGGTTCATGCTGTTCCTTTCTCCTAAGCATAAAACCACACTCTCAATCTTCTATGCTCTGCTTAATATATTATATTAAGCAGAATTATTTCAGCAGTTTGTTGAAAGGATCTGTATGTAGCTAGGAAAGGATCTGTGGGCAGTTATTTTATGTGCCCTGCAATTCCGGGGCAACTTTACAGAAAAAGAAGCATGAGACATTATCTCAATGCTCCACCAACATCAGGTAAAGAGCTGTGTCTTTGGGTTTTTTTTCTCTTTGCAGGGACAATGGATATTACTTTGCCAGCTAATAAGTATGAGACCAAAATTGATGTTCTGAGATGTCAGTTTTCCACATCTTTTAAAATGAACATTAACAAAGTATTCTACAAATACAGTACACTGACCTTATAAGATTGTCAACATTTCAGCAGCTATCCCTAGACAGATATGTGATCTTGTTAGAAAACAGATTGGTGGGACTAAATTAAATGAGAAAAGATTACTTTTAAATGAAGAGTTTATCAACTGAATTCACAAATAAATAGCCAGTGAAAAAGGGACTGAATTTACATTTGTAGGTGAATTTTCATTGTGAATGAAGGACATTACTTATTTGGTTATTCAGTACAGGTATGTTCCATTACAGCAGGTGCATATTTTGTCAAGTTTCTGTAGTTTGTTCATCATCTTGCACAGGTGAAGTAACAAGCACTCATCTACCTGCATGCTTGAGTAGATTAGTCTCCATAATTTCATTTGTGTCTTGTGCAGGGACACCACTGGATGGGTTTATCTTTAAGCTTCCATTAAACAGCTGCTTAGAGTGAATAGAAAAAACCTTTTTTTATTTCATTAATGTACAGCTTATCTCAAAAATACTGTATAACTGTGCTTTCCTACTCTAAAGTACTACATATATATTTTCCAAGATAACTCTGGGAGTCATGTGTCCAGGCAGCTTTTGCCGCAAAGTCTGACTAAACTCAAAATTAGAGGTTTCAGTTTCAGTAAGTTAAACACATCCTGAATTAATAGAACTTCTGAATTGAGGCTGTCATTTATGAAACGAAATTCGACAAACTTTGGAGTACAAATGACTGTGTGGGATACTCTGTTACCTTACAGTAAAAACTCAGCTAAAGATATAAAGAAAATGGGTGTTACATTAGTTGAATCTTTACAGAGCTGTGTACAGTGAACTCAATAATTATTCAAAAAAATCTTTTAATAGACTTTTTTCAAAAGAGCATTCTAGAAGTGTAATAACTGATCACAATAATTTTAATAAAAATCTCAAGTTTTCACTGTATCAGTGAACACAGGCTAACACATTGCTTTCATGTACTGTTTGCTGTCTTTCTTTCTTTATTTATGACACCTTTTTATTTATTTAGAGTTATGGGTTTAGTATTTTACTATTTGGATTTGAGAGTTCTTATTTAGGCAGGTTCTGACTTCAAACAGTTTTTCCATTTAATCAAAACCAAGCTAGTGCCATGTCAGGTAGTATGCATTCTCGTAAGAGATGGGTTCCAATCATTGATCATTCTCTTAGTTTCATACACAAAATCATCTCTTTCAAGTGTCATTAGTACAAATAGTCTTTCCAAAGGCTTCTAAAAATTTCCTTTAATCTATGTTTGTATTTGTTCTTTCCTTTTTACAGCTGTTGTACCCTCACACAAACTTGTCACTCATATTACTAAGCCACAAAGTTGTCATAACCTTGTCACTGTCACATGAAAGCATTAGTGGTTTTGTCATACTGATTAAGCCATACTTAAGGAGTTTACTAGACAATAAACTGGCAAAAAGAAATATAACAAACATATGTATCTGAAACATGGCTTGAACAATCCAAAATTTACAATACCAAATCAGTAAGTGCCAGTGGTTATGTAACATTTATAATTCAAACTGCTCCACACAAAATTAAAGAGAAATCCAAACATTAAAATTAGTTTTCAAGTGAAATCCTGACATAGTGGCTGAACTTGCACAAGCTTATTGTTGTATTTCATGTCATAAATTCAAATGGACATTTGTGTTGTCGGCACCATTAAAACTTGTGCATCTCTGATTCCAACAGCTTTAAAGAATCCAACGTTAGGTTCTAGTGTGATATTTGACAATAACAAAAGAAAAATAAAGAATTTTAGTGACCTTTAATCTCTACCAAATTCTAGTAAATTTTTTGGATAGGAAAATAGGGATTGTATTCAGAAGGCTTACTGCTCTTTATTATCTATTATAAAATATTTAAAGGATAAATATCATGTTTAAAATTATATCAACTTAAGTTTGACATTACTGGAAAAGTCATAAACAGAAAAAATATCCAACATAGAAGAAAAATTACCTATAGGGTTTTAAAAATAAACTCAGGAAGTTTAAAACTGTAATATTTATTATTTTTTCATTCTCATTTGCTATTTAGCTTGTGCTTAGACAAAGCATAGCAAATCAGAATACTCCTAATGATATCCAGAAAACAGTGAGAGCATACATAAGGATGCAAACCTAAATTCATAGAAATTTTTGGCAATTAGCTTAAAATGTTATATAGATAAATGAAAATAGAACAGCAAAATCTTGCATGCATATGTAACTCTCACAAGAGTTTTCCAGTGCTCAGCCTGGTCTCAGAATTTATCTCTGCTGTCCTAGCAGTGAATTTACATTTGTTTCATTCAAAGATATGGTAGTCTCAGAGAGATATATGACACAGGCTTATCATTTTATAACAGGACAAAATGCTGGGCTATCTTTTCTGTTTATTAAGTAATGGTTCTTTCCAGGTAAGCACGGGAACTAGAAATAGTTATTGATTTTGTCTCTGTTTTCTCACAGGAAATTAAAGGCTTTATCTAAAGTACGTAAATCTCAGGTGCATAAGATAATTAATGTATCCTGAGCACACTTTAGAAATGCATGAATACTAAGGTAAAGAGGTCAATCCTGTTTGAAAGGCTAGCCAAATTCATACATTTTAATGTCCTGCTGGCAGCTATAGAAACCTGGCATATCACAGCTACATTTAAGTATTTTTTAAGCTATAAAAGTCAAATAAGGTGCATCTGTTCCAGAAGAGGTTGCAATTTGTACTTCTATCAGTAAAATTAATGAGTACCTTCAAGCATTCAGTCACAAAGTTATCAGATGTCATAAAACAGAGATGATATTAACATACAGGACTTGTTTCAGCAATAATGTAGTTTACAATTCAGCAATCATAAATTGGTTTGGGTTGTAGAACCACTCTTTCACTCTCTGATATGGAGTGAAACATGATAGGATTAGTTGAGATATTTCTAAACAAACCTGAAAAGAATAACAGCTTACCTAGACCTTAAATCTGGGGAAATACTGAAACCGCACTTTTTCCTAGAAATGATTTTCAGTTGCCACACTAGATTGAAAGTTTTATTTAGACCAAGTGCCCCTTCTGTAAATGAAGTCCATTGCTATTTTTGTCTTTCCATGTCAACTAGAGAGATAATTGATCCTAGTTCAATTCATTATATCACCTTATTCAAGTATAGACAGTTCTGTCTCCCTTCACCCATTTTTTTAATAGAATGAACAGTCCTGTTCTATAGGTCGTAGTTTGTGAGGATTTAGTAATTTTTATTGTTCTTATCTAACCCTACTGCTGTTTGACAATATCTGGTTTAAAATGTGGCTTTCTTGCTGAATGCAGAAAATAAATATGGCTGAATGCCAAAGCAAGTTTTTCCATAAGTCACTCTGCAGCTAAAGTATGCATGAGGTAAACTGCCATTTCAGCTTACAGGCCATGCACAGACAAGGTGATCATTATGTAATATTTTGTTGTTATGAGTTTATCCTGTTTTGGAAGAGTGCTAAAGTCCAGAACATCTTGCTTTACACGGGAAGCCAAGCATTGATCTTTTTTACAAGAATATGCACATTTTTTATGTTCGTAAAGCATTCATCCTCTGGAATTAAAATATTTTTAATACCTTCAACCTCAGCACTACAATGGAACTTACTCACCTGAATGAATATAATTGTATAGAACTGGAGTTTCTAAGTTAAATTTTGCATAAGAAAGTCTGATGATGCATGTCTGCCTAATATCTATATTCTCTTTCATCTTATAGATTGGTAATACTTTTTCCTGTTTGTAAGGAAAGAAATTTTAAAAGACCCCATTCAAATGAATCTTTCATATAAGTGTTTTAGCTCAAGGCTTTGTTAGATGCCCAGCATTGCAAATGGTAGATTCTGAGTGCAAACAAAATTCAGCATAGAACTAAATCTAGTTCTGTTAAAATATTAGTGATTGCACATCTATATTTTCTTTTTTTTCTTCATCGATATCCTGCATTTCTTACATTTCAATATGTGCTTGCTTTTTATTTTCTGTGGGGAAAAAGCCCTATTAAAATACATAGCAAGCATACTCAACATAAGAGAAATGAAATAATTTTTATTAATATTCTCTTTAATAATAACATGACTATGCTTTTGCTTTTTTAAAATTTTTTATTTTCTTTAGCAACTTGCATCTGATCAGATGGAGATCAGTTATTTGCGTGTGCAACAGCCCAGTGGTGTACTGATATTCAGGCATGTACCCATTACGAAATTTATTCTTAAAATTCTGAAATATTCTGAATAAAACTCTTGGACAGAATGAACTGCATTTTTATGAACAACGTCTTGACATATTATTGTCAGATGATCAATTTAAACATCAAGCAATCTTTCAATCTATACAGTGTATGTATTATTGCAAAAGTGTCTGTTTGTTTACTGGGCTAGAGGCTCTGAAGTGTTGTGTCTTTTCATGTCAAAGGTCAGTGCAAAACTTCTTTCATTTTCTGCCAAAAAAAATCTATGAACATTTCATAAAGCTGTGATCTTGTTTCTTTCTCTCCTTCTCAGATCAACAGAAAATGGTATCTGGAGTGCCACCTGAGACACATCAATCTATACTCATGGCAGATATATCATCTGTGAAACTAGTTCAAGAAAACTGTCAGGTCTCATTGGGAAAATTAAGCTCTCTGTTAAGGTAATGAATCATATATGACAAATACTGAAGGATAGGTTGGAAGAAGTTATTGTTCATGGACTGCATTTCAGATTCAAGCTCCTACTCACTTTGCAATTATAGAAGTCAGTACTTATCTCTCCTTTAATTTATATATATATTTGCTCATAAAAATCTGTTGCACCATTCTATAGATTTAGGACATACCATAAAATAATTATTCAAGATATTACCATTATCTTATAATTCTCAAATCTTCACTTTGCAGAAACACAGAAATTTTATAAATTATAATTTTTCTGGTTAGGTTCTACCATTTTCCTTCTGTCATACTGGTGAGAAAATGCTTCTCATGGCAGAGGTGGCTAACCTTTCACAGACTGATATCCAGGAAATGAAAATGTGCAGTATCAGGCAGACATAGGTTTCAAAATAGGGTCACTGAATTTAGTACTCATATGCTGTTGCATGGGTTACTAAAGAATTGAGAGTTTTCTGTGTGAACCCCAAGTCTGACTAAAAGGCCTCTCTTGATGTACCCAGAAAAGGCATTTTAGTAGTTTTAGAAATGGTTTTACACCTGATAACCATGTGACTGTATGCATACTCATGCAGTGCTTTCATTTAAACTCTGACTCTATGCTCCTGCGAATATCTGACTCAGAATCTGCTGTAATGCTTATTGCACCTTGATTTTCAGAAATGGTGACTTCTATTGACAGCAACTTAGATTCTTCTGTTCTTTTACAGCTGAAGAAAATCATTGCCTATTCTGTTATAGTGCAGATGTATCGGTGAAAATGAGGTAAGTCAGCCCCTGTGCTCTTAAGAAGCAGTTTTATTCTAGTCTAGTGAAAAACCCCAAAACACCCAGATCCAGAGTTTGTGAAAAAAATAAGAACTTTGAGCTAAATGACAGCCTGGTGAAAGAACTGACTAGCTGCAAGGTACAGCTGAGAGGAGAAGTGCCTAGAGTGACAGCCGCTTCAGAATGGATTGGTCAATGTGTTAAAATTAATTACTGCAGAAAGACTCTTTTTGCCAAAGAATGAGATTAGAAGAGTAACCTCTAAGGTGCTAGGTCTGAATTTCTAAAGCATTCTCAGTGCAAGTATATCTTGATGGCTCAGAGTCATACTTAGCTGGTCACTTTCAGATAAATACAGCTCCCATATACAGACATAGCAGTAACATAGTGAAGCTATCTCTGAGAATCGAAGACGTGTTAAATTACATTTGACAATCTCATTAGCTGTCTGCAGGACATGCATTTACATTCCAAATATCTGAAATGTTGTAAACAGCTAGAGCTCTCTTTTAATAATTATGCTGTCAAAGAAGCATTTGTTCCCTTACAGAAGTGGAGAATTTACTGCAAAAATCCCGTAATACATTTGTTCTGGCATAGTAGTAAATTAAGAAGTGAATAACACGTAAATATTTAAGAATAACTGCATTATGAACAGGTATCTTAGTAAAGAGATCTATATTTACCCATACGTACATAGTATATATATAGAAAGAGAGCAAGATAATTGTAAGATATCCTAAAAAGTATGGTAAAACCACCTTTATTTAAAAAATGTTGTGAGCAAGAATGATGCTTGTCTGCACAATTTTAATACTATCCTTCTGTATTTTCCCAAAATCACAATCTTAATCTATTGTTTTCAACCACTGAATCTGAGTTGGTAGGTAACAATTAATAATTTTCTTCATTTTTCCTGATGCACATCCTTCAGCTTTATTTACTAATTTATTTAGTAATAGGGCCAGATGACTTTCCAGCCACTCAGTCAATTCCCTGCTCAGAAGGACAGAGGGCAGATAATAAGATGAAAAAGCTCAGGAGCTAAGAAAGACAGGAAGATCATTTACCAGTGAGGATTATGGGCAAAACAAACTTGACTTGGGGAAAACGAGCTTAATTTACTTCCAAGTAAAAAATACATAGATAAAGAGAAACAAAGCCAAAAATTAAAATAAATCCTTTCTCTTCCCGCCACCTCCTTCCTCCAGGAGGAAGTTTGCTCTCTCACTTCTGACTCCTCTATGTCCCCATGGCAAGCAGCACAGGGGAATGGGGAATAGGGATTGTGGACAAACCACAACAGCTCCTCTTTGCTGCTCCTTCCTCCTCACACTTTGCCCCTGCTCTGGTCTCTGTCCTTCATGTGGGCTGATGGCCATGAAATGCTGTGGCCTGGGTGTTCTTGGTGGGCGGCAGGGGAATCTCTGCACTGACACGTGAAGCGCCTCCTCCCCTCCCTCTGCTCTCACCTCGGGGTCTGCAGAGCTGTTTCTCACACAGTTAAAGCTGTTTCTTTAACCTCACTCCTCTCTGCCTGGAAGTGTTTTGCCGTCTTTTATATATGCTTTGCCATAGGTTTGAGGTGGCCTTACCTTACCCAAGGAGCTCAGCTTTGCCCTGTGGCAGAGTCCATTGGAGTGGGTTGGATATTTCTCCATGTGAACAATACAAACCTCTGCACACTTCCACTGCAGACTACAGATTTGCCCCAATGGCAAGAACATCTACTAGATGAGACCATGGCATGAGTGCAGACTGCTGGATCTCTGTGTTACAGGGAGATCTCACTGGAGAGCGAGGAAATGCATTTTCTCCAATGGATTCACAAATTTGTTGGTAGCAGAGAGAGAGCAGCAACATCTATAGCAGCAGATGCTATCTATAGCATCTAGAGCAGCACCTTTTGAGGTCCAGTCAGGCTTTTGAGATTTATATGACTAGGCTTGTTTTGTCTGTCACTTTCCTCACTATGCACCCTATACCTCCTGATTTTGGAAGTGAAGTGAAACATTAAAAACCTCAGCTGTTTAATACAAAACACTGGCAGCTATCCTGCATCTGGCTCTTCTGAACGACTGTGGATGGCAACCATGCCAGCTATTCAATTCAACTTTGACCTGCAATATACATATACATAAACATATGCATATGTGCATATACATATATAAGATAATTTAATGTAAGACCTAAAAATTGTTCCTAGGAGAAACAAATTGTTCCACTACTGCCGGATAGAGTTAAGTGAGTCTGGAGAAATTATACAGGAAATAGATTAGCTATAAAAATCCTTAAGATTATTAAGAGCAGATATAAAAAGGTCTGGACTGCTTTATAATGGTCTTAAAAAAAAATCCTTCAAAGTATAGGAGGATTTTTAATATCCACAATAATGAAAAATGCACCCAAGATTTTGGTTCAGTTACCAGCTTTGTAGATGTAATTAGATTCAGAAAAGGTTATGTTTTTGTAATGTCCAGGAATGTCTAAACATAGAAAGATTATATTTCTACCTGAGCAGGGTAGAAGGTTTAATTAAAAATTCACTTTTACTGCTAATATGAAATTCTTTTTGTTACAATTTCTTCCAAGGGAAGTCACAAAACTGTTTTCACAAAAGAAACTTTAACAAATGAATTAGGAGCTTTTTAACAAGTTCTAGTTTTTGAAGGGAAGTTCAACCAACAGTGGCATGGGAGTCTCAAATTTACAGCGGTCTAAAAAGAGATCTAGTAAGGTTTTGTTTTGTGCAAGTGATTTAATTCAGTCCCAGAGATTCATTTTTATAGCAGGTCAAGTGGTCCCATTCCCTCTCTTCTACACAGTAGTTCAATGGATAAAGCAGTCACTGGTAGGTAAAGAATTGCTTTTATTTCTGAGGAGACAGGCTCCTGACTTGAGGCACATATTGCAAACAGACCCTGGGGTAAGAGAGCCACATGTATTCCTGATGCAGCGATTCACCACTGGCCAAGGAATGCACATGGAAAGCAGGATGAGCTCCACTCCTGACTCAGTAAACATTTCTGGCTAATATTATAGTCTCTGCAATTAGATGTAATGCTATGAGGCAGATGTTTGAGACCAAGACAGATAATTAGCCTTTTCAAGAAACCACACAAAATGCCTCATTTACATCTTTTGGTCTCCTTCTGGCCTAAACCTTCTCCAGGCTTTGATGTGAAACACTGAATGGGCTGGACAAGCCTGTGACAGTGACAGAGGTTGGAAATTTGATGTGAACCTTAATGTTTCAGAGCTTTATGATTGCTGGGAATTAAGGAGAGCTCAGGCTCTGATAGCAGAATTCACATCAAGGCCGAGTTCCAACCTCTTGAAATGGACTCACAAGACTTGCAATGGACTCACTAGAGTGGATATCCCTTTGAGATGGTTAAAATGAAGCGTGTGTAAGGTATCTTGACAATTACAAGGGTTTTTAAATGACGGACATAGGAAATTAATTCTTAGTACTACAGATGACTGTCTTGCTTAACTGAAGCTTCAAATTTTGGGAGCCCACTGCTATTAGCAAAATGTAGGGAATACATAAAAAGACTGTAAACTCACTCATTTTCTACTCCTTGTATCACTTTTATGCAGCCTGAGTAAGACAAGGGAAAATTGAAGAAGGAGCTCAGTTTGATTTAAGCCCCTATCCACATTTTAAGTCTGCTGTATCTTCCATCTGAAACCCTACACATCTCTTTAAAAAGATATATACCCACCCACACAGCAGGTGATGTTGGAATGTTGGTTTATCCCTCTGAGAAGTGAGTTGATGTGATTTGGAGAATAATCTCCAAATTTGAATTAATGGAGGAATAAAAAATTAAAAGATAACACCACTGGAAGTTTTATAGCCCCTAAAAGGAACCCCTTGGAACTTTGTAACTGGCTTTCAAAAGTTTCGAAAATGGTCAGCAAAAGTAAAAAAAAAAAAGCAAAATTGCCACAGTATTCAAAAGGGAAGGAAAATATTACCATGCTAATTGTAAACTGTGTTGACATAACATTAAATCTGGGCAGAGATGGGATTTGATTAATTAACTTTCAAAGTAGGATAACGAAATAAACACCGATTAATGGGAGAATAAGGAAATATAAGTGTTATACTGAAAAAACAACCTTCCAATTAATTACCAGGTGTCAGAAAAAAAAAAATAGGATTGCTGAATCTGTCTTTCACTTCTGCAAGGCAGGTAGCAGTATCGAGCAGCACCTCGAGATGTGCTTCATATGGGGTCCCAGAAGAATGGGCTCTTGGCTAGTTTACCCTTTTTTTTTTGTTTGACAGTAGACTGGAAGAATGGATTTGAACTAAATAATAAGCTTGAAGAAAAACCCCTTTTGAACACAGAGGAATATATATTCTGAGGAAATGTCAAGTGAGAGTATCTCATATTATGATTGCAGTGATTCCTGCTGTAGTACTGTGGCCCCTACAGGAAGGATGTTGATATTGGAGCAGGTTCAGAGAAGAACCTTGAGAATGATGAAGGGATGGAACAACATGGCTCTCACTGAAAGATATAGCTCAAACAGTTTGTCTAATAAAAGACAAGTTTGTGGGGGTGACCCCAGCACAATCGATAAATAATTTCCTGTGAATAGAAATCTATTAGCAGAGAACTAGCAAGAGGGAAAGTAATTGTCTGTAGTAAGCATCCAGCTAATGGATTCTCCATCTCTGGAGAATATTCATAAATCTATACTGGATATTTTATTAAACAATATGCTTGAGATAAAACAGGAATGAATTCTGTGTTGGAGAACAGACTAGATGGTCACGACCTGTAACAGAATCCAAAAATGTATAGTTTTCCATTGACTAGATGAAGTTATAAAAACACCGAAATTCTATTTAGGTGCGAAGTCTTTTCTCAAATAATCACTGAAATTCTGATACTTTGATTTTTTTTTATTGTTGTGGGAAATAATTTTGCAAGAGTATTGCTAATGAAAAAAGGAAATTTTACATTTCTTTTGTTCTTGTCATCTGCTATAGAATCTATTGGTGGATGATTAGCAAGATTTTACTGGCAGCACTAGGAGCAGTAAGAAAAACACATCAGAATTCCAGCAAAGTTTTAGTCTATATGAGGAAATCATAGCATTGTGGTTGATTATGAGCTACATAGCATTTTTATTTTTACTGTTCACAGGTGTCATTATCCATTTTGGTGAATTAGAATACAAATTAATTGTATTTCAGAAATTATCTCTTACAAAGATATATAGAATCATAAATCCATAAATCATGGAATGGCTTGAATTGAAAATTAAAAAATATGATTTACAGAAGATGTAGAGGAAATTTCTAAAGCAGAAGAGCTAGATCTAGAAGGTATCTGCAGGGAAGAATCTACATTTTATTTTTTTAAAAGAAAGTAGAATTAAAGGCTTTTAATTTTTTTTTAATGTTGTAAAATCACATCCTTTAATAACACCAGAAGGGTTTATCATCATCATTGTGTCATGTGGAGTGACTGACACTTCTAGCTGTTAGATGTTTTCCCCATTTTGCTTTCTAGAACCTCTTCCTTTTAGCATCAAAAGACATTGATTTACGTGGTTGTGAAGAGTATTTATTGCTATTCTGCCTGTAGTCTCTGTTTCAACCTTCTTTTCTGTCTAGGTAGGACTTCTCTCAAGAATTAGGGACAATATTCTGTTTGATTGCATGCTTGTATTCATGGAGTAACCAGATGATGTGAATGAAGCTGTGCCTACGTGCAAAGATCCAACCTATGCAGACTTGATCATAGATACATTTTGTGTACCTTAATTGCAGACATGTATGGTTTAAACTAAACTCCTGTTGGTAGTGTGAGCATGCTGATTATGGTTTCTGTGGCTTTTTTTCCTCCTTTCTGTAGCTACTGGATATATGTTTTTGTGCTTTCCTTCATCAGTAAAAAATAATATTTAAGGATTCATTTGAAGGAATGGATCTCTCTTCAGTATTGTATGATGGAAGTAAATGTAAGACCTTGATTCTGGATCATATTCTTATAACAAATCAATACTCTTGAACACAAATATATTAATTTCTTTTCAAATCACAAGATTAAAAAAAATACACTATTTTTTAGATTTCTATGATAAATGGTACAGTACAAAACTGATTAATTTTTTTTCACATGTATTATTTAAAATAATTTTTGTTTCTCTTTTGAGGGTGATGTTAATTTTGTTATGTCGTGGGTGGATTTGCCATCACATTTTTTCTCCTTAGGAAATGGAATGTGTCAGTCAATAGTGCATATATTATACCTACTTTATAGTTTGAAAGTACTTCAGGAAAAATCTTCAAATCTTCTCTTTTACATTTATTTGTTAAGGGAAAGACGATATGTGTGCTGGCTTGTGCTCAAATAAATCCTCACTTCACAGACAAACTGGCAGTGCATACTGGACCAAGTAGAAAAGTGCTGAAGTCCATTTTATACCTTTGTCATCCAGCCTTGGAAACCGGGAGATGCACTTTATTAGCAGAGATACTAAGAAGAGAGGGCAGTTGCTGTACACTGCATTAAAATGCAGCAAAGTGGTTGTGTTGCACTACCAGGCTGTGGTCTCAGAGCCTCAGAAGATTGTTTAGTAACTAAATCTCCCCTCAGTGTCATCCTAAGTTTTAGAAGCCTAACATACACCAAACGAGCCCTGGAAAGATTATTGACCAGAGAGAGAAAAACTCAGACAATATAATACTATTTACCGGACTAAAATACCTCTTTTAAGTAAGATTATTTTTACAGAAAAATTAGCTGAGAGACTGAGGAACCTCTTTCTTTCTGTGGTCAGAGACTTTAGATTTAACTGAGAGAAATATTCTTTAAAATATTAAATTATAATGACACGAGAGTTCTCACACAGTTTTGTCCAAAATTTGGAATTACTTCTTCATTGTAGTGCTGCTTCCTAGTATGGAGATACAAAGAGAGACACAATTCAATGAAGAAGGGATGGTGGAGGGAAAAGAGGAAGAAAATATGAGACATTTGTGCAGCTAAGGTTTCATACAGTGGATGCAGGGAGTAGCAGGAGGAGCTGAGGACTGGTGCTAGTACTCTTACATGTGGCTGCATTCTCCTGGAAAAAAACCCAATTGCCTCAAGGTTCTCCCTTATGTCAGCTGGCTCAGATCTGAATGGCAGTCAGCCTTTGAGGAGGAGATACTGCTCTGTCAAATGAAAGGTGTTGAAAAATGCTGGAGCTAGGAGGATTCCTTTGGAAAACTACTTTTTTCCTACTGGGAAATTCTTTGATAATTTTACATGAAGTAAAGATTTTTGAGATCTGGTTTCCATAAAGTGCTGAAACCATGCTCTAATGATATGCTGTAATATTCATTTTTAAAAATGAAATGTAATCTGTTAGCAAGTCACACTGCTTAACACAGACTACAAACATTTACAGTCTTGGGGTTTTTTCCAATCACACTGAATAATAATATTAAATCAAATTGAATTAGTTAGACTAGATGTGTTCCCATAAAATGGTTGTCACAAATAAAACCCACAATTAGCCTTCCTCATTTTTCTGTAGCACTGCTCGAAAGCATGTCAAATAATTGAATATTTTCACTTCAAAATCCTTAACTCTGACACTCTTCCATAGTTTTTTCTTCTATTTACAATCACAATTTGAAATGTTAACAACTGGAGTGGAACAGAGCATGGCTTACAACTAAACTGGAGTGAAGAATTAATAGAAAATCTGCTTTTTCATTGAAGACATTGGTGAACTTCTCATATTGCAGTTTCTTGTTCATAGATAGGTATACATGAAATCCAGTGTAAACCACTAAATGTGTTGTACAGTTGTATTTGGATTATTTTTTTTAATGTGATATAGTTACACTTACACAGTGTACCTTTACCACTGGTTTAGGGGAACAGAATTCAATCCAGCTGACCAACTTAAAAAAAAAACCTTTCTCAGAAGTCTTTCAAATTATACATATATATAGATACATGAATAGGACACATTGTATTAGATATACATGGAGGTTATACAAAGGGAAGAAATTAAAAGTAGAACATACAAGTGTGAAGAAAATGGATTATTATGCATTATTTTGTGCATTGAGTCTGATCTCTTTGGTACATTATTTACAGGAACAAAGAAATATGGAATTAGAAAGAAGAAGATAAAACTGTAAAATAGGAAAATAGAACGATTACAATGTAAGTGTTTATCTTCACAGCATCTGTGAAAATCTTTGTTGTATTTTGTTCCACATTTATAAGTTACAGTGACGTTTGATGTGCTCAAAACGTTCATTTCATGGTGATATCCAGTCTGGGTACAGTGAATATCCTAGCACATAACGAAAAGCGTGATAAAGCATCTAAAGGCAGAGATATTACACACCAACAGCTGCTCTGCCTTCTGGTGATAAAATTTATAAGACAGTTCTGCTGGTTTTCTCTGTTTCTATTGTGCCAACATTAGTCTTTCCACCTTTGGTACATGACTCAAAAATTAACAACTTGGTGCAGTTTCCCGTAATATGTGTTGACAACTCGACTAAATTACATGTGTACCTGGATGCACTGGAACATGGTGGGTAACTGACACTTTTTCCTTAAAAAAATGGGTAACAGAATGAACTAGAAATTATATTCTAGAAAAATGGAATTATCTTCTCATCATTATTAGTATACTGTGGTTGAACAGTATAGTGAGACCTATAATATAAAATATTACTCATTTGTTTATTCCTCCAGTCAAGACTTAACAATTTTTCTACTCATTTCAGTAGGTCACAGAGCCCAAATAGCTTTGAAATTGTGGGCCTGAATATTTTTTACTTACCTGTCAGGGCTGCGAGTGAGATACCAAAAGCAACAATTTTCAGTATAATGATCCAAAATCTGTCTTCATTAAAAGTAGCAGCAAAATGTAATTATCTGATGATAGTATTTGATATAGAATTTAGTCAAACATATTAAAATACAGCTTAATTTTTCACACCACATTCTTTCCATGCACAACAGGACAGTTAGAAAGACTTAAGCAACACCAGCAGAATATTTAGTACCAGAGCTACAACTGAAGAAGTATGTTGGCTCTTTCTTTCTGGTGCATACAGGGCTTGTTTTGACTCTTCCCAAGAAAATGTCTTGGAGTCACTGAGACACTTTTATGTTCCATTTCACCTATAAAATTTTATAACCCTAATAAAAATAAAAACAACATTGTATGTTTGCAATTGGATACATTTAATAAAAGTCTTTAACAAAGACAGCATGTCGGTCTTTGTTGGAGTCAAGGTAGGAAAACAAAGCCATAAGTCTTACACCTTTCTTTATTGCACACATATTTTTGATACATGTGTATTTTTGATTTGTGCCTAAGAACAAATCAAAACAAAACAAAAAAAGAGCAGCTTTTAAATAGATTGACTTCTCGCTCTTGATGAGCTGGAAATATATTTTCTTTTGAAATTGTTTTCCATGCGTTGCCTTACAAAGTGCAGTACTTGCTTCCAAGGTCAAAAAGTTCTGCTGAATTTAGTAAATGCTGTTCACTGTGGATCTTCCTGGTGTTAGTGGCACACTTATTTATGCTTCCATAAGTGTAAAATGATAACCATTTGTTTTCTAATGCATGTCCAATGTAACAGAGAGAAATTAAAAAGCATCACTCATGTACTATACAAAGTGGTCATTTTGGTCACGGAGGGAAAGGCTTTCATTTAGCAAGTCAGAGCAAAATGCAGGCATCAGCAGAAGGCAGAATAGATTTGTTGAAGTGTCAAGAAATCCTATTGACACCAGAAAGAATCCTGAGTTATTGTTTTTATGCTTTCACAGTTTTTAAGATTAATGTATTTTCCAACAGCTGTCTTCTTACTGCACTTAGACTATGAAGTGAATCTATATGAAATATATGAAACAATGATCTATCACAGAAATGTATGTGTTTTCTATGTATACAGATTTGAACAAGATGTTGCAGTATATGGATTTTTTTTTCTTACTGAAATAAGGTCTGTGTTGCAAGCTTGTTAAAAAACCCCCAACAACTAAGTAGAAGAATTATTGTTTCTATAAAAGCATAAACAGTACCAACAGTTAGACCTATTTTCCTGCTCAGGTGTATTTTATTCTGCCAAAAGGCAATTTCCAAGTTTATCTGCTTTGATTTTGACTTTCCAGTATATTTCATCTTACTGTAGACAGATGCAAGTCAGGAGGTAGCCTGGGTTTTGGTCTATCAGGTATGCCCAGCACCAATATCCACCTGTTTCTAGGAGAACTATGAGTTTTTCCACTACAAGAAAGAGTCAGTCCACTGGGGACATTAAATAAGAAAACCATGTCTCATATTTCTTTTAAACTCTCTTTAATGCAGGAGCTCAAACTGAGCTACAGATCCTGGTTTTTGACACTCTACTGCTTTTTCTGAACATATGGAAAGAATATTCCCAAGTATAGTTTGGTTATAATTGCTCACCCCAGTGCTGCCCTGCTTCAGTATGCCTTACATTTCCCTTTCTCACTTCATAGCACAGATCCAGAAAAACATCTGAAAAAAACAAGGAAAATAAAAAATAAAAACGTTAATTGATTTTGGAATTATGTAAAAGACTGTGCCCAGAGTAAGGTTAACCTGATCTGAAAATGGTGATGTCTGTAAAAAGGACTTCAGTGACAAACATGCAAAGGCATCTATGAAGCAGCAATTTTTATTGCTTATTCATTCACTAGGAGTTTTTTCTTACTTTTTTTTTCTTTCTTAATGAATATTTGCTATTAGAAACTGAGTAACCTAACTAATACGTAATAGTCTCCCATGAGTCAGATAGCAATTATCAGTTGCAATTATTGGAGTTGCATTAAGAAAAAGGAATTACAATGGCCTTTGCTGACACAATTATTTTTTTCTAGAGATTACAGATGTACTCAGCAATCAACACCATAAAACAACCCTTTCTACTGCCAAATTACCTTTTCAACTAAAGAAAATACAAGTATAGGTATACTATTCAAGTATCCATGAAGACCCCTTTGTCTTCCTGCTGCCTCTCAGATTCCTTAATAGAAACAATTATGGACATGAGGGTAACAGATCTCTGTGATTCTTTCTTGTCAAACCCTCATCATATAAGCCTTTACAAAATAATGAAAGCATATGTATACATTGTACCTCAATGTTTTTTTTTTTAATATAAATCCATGCAAGCCAAAGAAGGTAAAGATCTACTGGATATCTGCATTAGCATTAAATTGAATTGAAATGCCTCAGTGATGTTTGCTTAGAATTTTGTTAATCCATGAAAATTTGATTAGTAAGAGTTTAATATTTTCAGTGCAAATTTGATTGAATATCACACCTTTTCTATTAAACAACAAACATTATGGAGGGAAACACTGATATCCCCAGGACAGGGGATGTGTGTAGTTAAACTAACCTTGTTAAGGCATAAAGATAGTTCGAGTGGGCCCCAGATTGGCCACCTGACTGTTTTCTGTGGTAGTCTCCATGAAATGAAAAAGTAAATATCTTCCAGGAATGAATCGATGTATTGTATAAAAAAGTCTCATCTCTGAACACAATTTCTTGTTTTCTATGTTCACTCTGACTGCTACAGCAGATTTTACACTAGGTAAGAACCTACAGCTGCATTACTTCCTGTCAAACATTGTTGAAGATGCCTAGTTTTTGATTTACAGCTTAGCTTTGTATCATCTTTTTCTGTAATCTACTTGATAGCAAGTTTAGCATGCTTCTTCAGTACTGACAGTACCTTCAGGTGCTTTAGAAATGGAATATGATACCTTAAAGCAGGTGACAATAGCAACAACTGGAAATAACTAGAACAAAGCATAGAATGTCAACATAATGTTCATTTGTTGGTACATGACGAACTGACTAAAAAGATCAGTATTAGACAGGTTTGGCTCTCAAGAGATTTGTTAAGGCTTGTTTGCAAAAGACTCTGAAAGAAAAAGCTTCTGCAATTTCTTTTGTAAACTCTTTTAGTACTACCTGAGGTTAACCTTACAGGTTCACTTCTGTTTGCCATGGTGTTTTACCCTAGTGTAAAATACAGCACAGTTTTTCCTACAAAGGCAAAGAGGAGAATCAATGCAATTGGTTTTTTTCACAAATGATGGGTATGGATAAATAAAACTTGGGAATTAAGGGGGAGAAAATGTAAGTGGTGAGGAAGACAGAAAAAAATTTTGCTTTATAAGCCTCCTCCCCAGCCCCAGTAAGCAATATTTCAGCATTACTTGTTCTCTCTTTCTCTGAGCAAAAATGGAAAGGAAAGGAACTTTGGTGAGCATTCATGCTATCTGAATTTAGATGTAATTTGGATACTTAAACTTACTGTAATGTTAAATCCGAGGAAATTCTAGGGACTGTGTTGCTTAGGATTTCTAAATTCCCACTGGAGAATAATGCTGTTCAGGTTTAAGTATTAGAGGCGGGAAGAAGCCTATCTTAGAATATTTACCTTGGTGCTAAGGTTATCGACATGAAAGTCCCCCTTCATCTGTCTCATTTGCACTTCAGGCTTGCCTGGTCCCTGGTTTAAGTTCAGAGCATATTGAGGGTTGCCAGCACTTCAGTCAGACTACAGAGGTTCACCCCCAAGCTGATCCTTAGCCAAGTGCTGTGCTGTGCAATTCAGACGTGCTTCCAGTTTCTGGCATATCCCCTGGCATGTCATCATGTTTTAGCAACACTTTCATGTCAAAACAATTCCCTAACTTAGGTCGACTCTCTCAAGGCAATTTTCAGAAACTTCATGTACGTTGAAACAAGTGCTATGTGAAATGCAGCCAAAAGGTCTCTGTAGCTCATGGATGAGTGTGTGTCTTATAGGCAGATGAAACTTGACATTTCAGATAATATTTGTGGCTGTATTATAATATAATGTTAAAATATTTTATATGCATGATTAGAGGTTAAATTAGAGGTGCATTTAACATCAATTTTTTTTTCTCTTTAATATGTTCAAGGATCAAAAGTCCTGTCTAGCAGCTATGTTATGGTCCTAAATCCTCTGCTACTAAAAGTGCTTATAATGTAAGTATGGGGTTAGGTATCCTTTGTAAGTCATTGTTCTATTGTCTTGATTGCAGCCTTTCTGCCTACCAAATCTTTTGGGGACTTCCACAGGAGGATGCATCATAATTAGTTAAGAGGGAAGATCCCAAAAATCTTACATCAAAATGTCAGTTCCATCAGGCATTGTTTGTCGGAGGCCTGGGNCAATGCTAATTTTTTTCCACCAACCAACACACCACAGGAACTGGTGTCGGAGAAGAGAGGAAGAGAATGAGGAGAGAGGAGAAGAAGAAAGAAGGAAAAACCACACCCAAAAATCTCCTCTTGTAATACATAGAGCAAGATCCTAAAAACTACAACCAAACTCTCTGTGGTACACTAAACAAAAATCTCTTCACCTCTCTTGTGCCTTCAGGTTCTCCCAAAAGTGGAGGGAGCTTCTCCAAAAGCCTAGGTCGCTGGCTAGGCCACTTTTGAGAGCTCTGGGGCTATAAAGAAACCACCAGAGGAGCAGGAGAAGCTTTCAGGCTTCCCTGGAGTCTGACATTGTTCATTGCAAGAATGAGGTGGACAGCCACAAATATTTTTGCATTTATTGGACTAAGTAGTTGTATTTTTTTTTAGAAAAAGTCCTCAGCCATGATGACAATGACAAAATATCAGTGATGGTCATTGCTCCACATTTCAGAATAGATTGGATTACCAAAACAAAGAACCTGTTAGTCAGCTGTGGTTAGTAATATACTTGTTTCTCCATGTATTCTCTGTGAAGCACAGAAAACAACTTTTGTCATTCCTCCAGAGGGATTGGGGCCATAACTTATTGGTGTGTGGAAGGATCTTAATATTTCTTAATATTTCTGCTTCATATTTTATTGTTATTTTCGATACATTGTAAATAACTCAAACACTGGAAAATGAAACAGAAGTGATTTCTGGAGTTCTTGTAAGGCAGCAGAAGAATAGATCCAGCTGCAAAAAATTGTGTAATTTGCACAGATTTATCCTGTAAAGACAACAGAAAGTCATGTTGCATATGACAAAACAAATGAGATAAGGAGGAAAACAATCCCTTCACATGGGCAGGGGCAGCAGTCCTACCCAAAATATGACCTTATTCTAGTCCAGAAGCATATTCAAAATGGCTAAGTCCTTTATATTTCCATGTGCAACTATCATGGGACATGACTTCATTAAAAAGCCTGAAGATGATTTAATGGACCTGAAAGAAAGACCATTTATTTCTAGCTACATTGAGTGGTCTAAAAAATAATTTTGCCTCTCAGTTTGCCTCTTGGTATACAGTCAAATGTAATTCTGTAGGATATACATTGTGAGCATTACAAAACATTGCAGCAGATCCTCCTGTCATGCAAATCAGGATGACAGTTGTAGCACAGCACCATTTTATCCTATTTGTTGTCATAGTCACAAGACTTTCTAAAACAGACAACTAATTTTTCTTCTGCCTCCTTCAAGAATCATCAGTTCTGTGGTTATAAAATAATTATATTCTTTTTTCTTCTTTCACTATAAAGTCTGTGCTACACATTTAAATACCCTGTGGTTGTCTTATAACATCTTATTTAACTTAGAATTTCCTCATTCCTATCGATGTTCGTATTTTATTTATTCACTTGAGTTCAATATTTTCAGTAAGGTGCTGGATCTTCAAAAGAGATCTTCAGTCACAACAGAGTTCAATCAAACCACATTTCTGCAAGTTGTCTGCCCAGGTTAAAATTAAAACATTATACCTATCATCTGTGGACGTGAAATGGAAACAGGATGATTATGAAACTCATTCTGGAAGTTGAAAGCAGAAAGCTGATGATTTTTCAATTAATATTTTCTCTTAAAATTACAATAACTTAAAGCTACCTGCTAACCATGTATCTAAACTAATTTCCTGCACTTCACTTTTCTGCATTTCACAAATACTTCAGGACAACCCCCAGGAAAGATCAAGTGAGACAACATTGGGAGGGTGCTAAGAGATCACATTACCTTTTGTCTGGCAAAGCTGACAATTGCCTGTGAATCTTCAAGGATTTATTGAAAAGATTATGATCTCTTACTTTACTGCCTATAGAACTTCTGTGTTAGAAATGTAAGAACATGTTTAACACTGGAAATGTAAGAAGTTTTAGCACTTCTGTGCTCCATAGCTGCTGAATCCATCAATGTCTCCAGGTCACAGCCTGTGACAGTTGGCATCCTTGTTAGTGAACTCACATGAAAAGTGGCCCCTGCTCCTGACTGCAAAAGGCCAGTTTTCCCTTGGTCTAGTTTCATTTTCAAGGGTTAGCAAGAGGTGAGACTCTGAACTCAAGAAGTGAGTGGACAGGGTGCTGGATAATATGATCTACACGCCCTTTCCCATGAAAGGTTGGGCCAAATGACCTTTGAGGTCCTTTCCAAACTGAGCTATATGATGATTCTATGATGAACTCTGGAAATACGATGGTTGAATGCTCTTTTAAGGGTACTTCCACAGGCAGTAAGCACAGGCACATTTGAGTGAGTGCAATGGTTCAAATATTTCATTTCTCATAATTTTATAGGTGAAGAATTTTATCTTGCAAAGTTTGCTGTATGCTATGGGCTTCCTGGTGCAAGAAAGGCTTAGAAAACCTGAAGAGGAGCAACCACAGTGACTGTAGGACTAGTGAGCAGAATGAGAGAAGATACACAAAGAGCTGGGTTTGTGCAACTCAAGAACAAGCTGAGGGGGAATCTAATTGCTGTCTGCAAGTGCATAACAATTTTAGAGATGCCAGACTCTTCCTGGAAATGGACAGAGAATAGATTGCTGTGGCAAGGGAAATTCTGATTTAATTTCAGAGCACTTTTCACACTGAACCAGGTTGCCCAGAAAGTGAAACTTTTACCCTGGAATATATTCAGCACTTGACTGAACAGAGCCCTTGGAAAACTGATGTACCTTTGCAGTTTGTTTTGAGCAATGGGTTCAGTGCCAGAGGCTCTTTCCAACCTAAATTATTCCAGGGTTCCATGAGTTTCTGGGTGTGAATGATCAGGTAATTAGTGTTTAATGTGCACTTTCACTATTTGCTGGTCTAGGACAACTTGCTAAGGGGTCATAGCCCAGCATGGAGAAGACTGTCATTCTAAATCAGAGCAACTCAGATACAGAAGCACTATCTCTGTTACAGATTTTTCTATTATGATAGATAATTTTCACTTTTGACAACATAGCTCTAAACTGATAATCAAGTGAACACAGGTCAATCCCCATGATCAGGCACCACTACTGAAGTTAACAGAAATTAACTGGGTACAAAATCTGGTTTAAAGAGCTCATTAAGTTCCAAATTTCTTTACCTGAAGATAATGGTTGCAAAGGGAAAACTAATCAACATCCTGATTGATTACATTCCCCAGAATACTTTGACAGTTTACAGACCAGCTTTTATAGTTTCTAGAGTTTCAACAGTGTATATATTTAATTGTGGGTGTTTTAAAGTTATTTACCACTGTGTCAAAACTATTTTTTTTGGTTGGTTGGGGTTTTTTTTTTTTGTTTTTTGGGTTTTTGGGTTTTTTTCTTTTTTTTTTCAGAATTCAGCAAACACAAAAGAAGACTCAAAATTGGAGAAAATACAGACTCAGCAAAGAAGTCTATTTTCTGATTAGGATTTTTGGTGGGGGAATAGGTTGTTTTTGACATGAATACAAAGAGAGCCTTGTGAGTGAAATTTGTTGTTCTCTGATGGGTACCCTCCAGACAATAAAGGGATTCTGAAATAAATATTTGAAATTTTCTGCTTCTCCTTCAAATACAAAGAACACAGTTTTTAATTCACAAAACCAATTAACAGATATTTCTTCAATTTTGTTCATTCGCTTGTACTTGCAAAAAGCACTTTATTTTTGTTTGTTAGATTAATTTAAATAAGAGTAGCTGTTTAATTTGAAGATTTTAGGTGTAGGTTGTCTTTCTTAGGATAAAAGAAAAAACTAAAAAAGTGTCATGACAAAATAATTTCTAAAAATCTTTCTGTGGATGACAGGCCATGTATTAGAATTGCACTAGTTCTCAGAAACATTTTTTGGAAAAGGTCCTTAGGGAATATAAAACGGTTTAAATGGATCTGTATAAATTTTCAATAATTGACAAACTGGTCTATGATGAAGACGAGTATTTACAGAACACGGCTATAACTAGAATGCACCTTTCACATTTTTTCCAATGATCAACGCCCTTACTAATGTTATTTCCATATTTCTGCTTTTCTAAAAAAAATCCCTACAAAGCAAAACTCCACACCCTCATTAGTCTTTGAATCTTTGACTTAACAGAGATAAAACTAGAAATTTTTTGTCTTTGGTAGAGAAAAATGTATGTGTTTTTTAACAGCATAATATGGCAAGAAAACTAAGTAAGTTTGCTGGACTAGAAGGTGCTTAGAATAGCTGAAGAAGTCTTAGTTGGTTAGAGACAGCATATTTTAATATTTACCAAATCTATGATGCTTAGCTGTTTTGATATCAAAGATTTCTATTAAATATTTCTAAGGTCATGACAACACATGTGTAGTGAGGTAAATTAAATTATTTATTGAGAGGTGTATATATATATGCATATATGCATGTGTATATATATAGATAGTTTTAAATAAAGAGGTGGATAAAATAGCTTGCATTATAGAAGGACATATTTAAAGACACTTTCCCCAAGGTTTTCCCTAGAATAAGACCTTCAACGATTTCTAGGGCTGCAGTTGCCTGAGCAGCTGACCTGATCAGATTGTTTGCTTTGCTGAAGAATGAAGGTCTCATCCTTCCTTCCTCCTTGCATCTCATCTTTTCTTCCCATAAGGAAGGAAAAAGAGTTGTGGGTAGGATCCATTAGTTTTGATTATAGCAAGGTGATAAAGCAGTTGATGGTGTCTAGTAGAATTATATATTTAAATGCATGTTTGTTCTTGACTTTAACCTTTTATTTCTACTTAGGAATGTCCTGAGCTTTTGAAGGAATCTTGGTATAAATGGCCGGACTAGGAGAAGTAACTGGAAGTAAGTTGGTCCTTACAATCCCAATAGAGTGTTACAGCTGGCACTACATTATTGTGCTGACAGGGATAAGACTGAGCCCTTCCACTTCGGGACCATTATAAACTGGGGGACAGTGGTGGGTTGGGATTGAAATCCTGTCTTCATTAAATCCAGCAACAAAACACTCCCTCAGGCTGAGGTACTGCTAGCTCTGCTTAGTGATACAGCAAAACATACAGTTCTGGATTTAATACTCTGTTAATCTCTGTGCACTGCTCTGGACTTTGCCAGGCAGAATCTCACCTACCAGCATTTCGTAGTGCAGGAGCAAATGCCTGGGCTTAGAATGCCTGGGCTATAATTTTATACCTCCAGTGAAAGAATTTGTAAGTGAAAGAATTGTTGGTTTACCTTTCTTGCTGCACAGTATTTTACAAAAATCTAGTTTAATTCTCATTTTTATAAAGCAAGAATCTTTGCAAATAAGACTAATAATTAGGAAGGAGAATCACAAAATCTAATACAGGCTAACACTTCTCTTGAACCCCAGTGAGAGACAATATTTCCCTTTATTTCTTTTCACTTGACACACTGTAGAACCACCTTGGACGTAGTTGTGTCAGGAGCAAGACTAAATGACTCAACATAAGTTAAGACAGAGGCTGTTTCGCTTCCTACTTGTCATGGACAAATGATTTTTGTAATGGTCTCTCCTCCTCATGCTTTCTGAGATACTATTTGGGACATTGCATAAGGGAAATGCAGCTGAGGGTAAAACCCTGGCATAACTGGAGCCTGGAAGATGTATCTCTAAAAATCATTTTTCTCCTAAAGCATATAAGGATTGTTGTGGGCTGCCTAGCTTGGTAAAGCAGGAAGTATTATCTTTTTATATATTTATGTTTTAAATTCAAAGGAGTATAGAGGCTTGTTATTACAGGTAACTTGATTGTTCTAAATTCTAGATACTGTAGAATCTTAATTGTCCCATAGTTAATGTGAACTTGAAGCTGCTAAAGTAATAAAGCTTTCTGTTTGGTTTAGCATCATTGCTATTGGTGATAATAGCTTTATTGTGTTTTTCCTGGAACTTTAAAAGCTATGATGGACAATAAAAGGCACATAAGTTGCCACTCCATTTTCAATAATAAAGTGAATTCACTGATGATCATTAGTTATCATTATCTTCAGTACATACCAGTGCAGCACAGAGCTGACTTGAATTTCAGCATGAGGAAAGAATGATAGATCTTCTCCATTAAAGACAAGCTAGAAAAGAAAGTAGACTTTCTCAGTCTCTTTCTTGTTCCAGGGAGGCAAGAGTCTGCACAAACCTTGAAATAAGTACAAATCACCTCTTTTGCAGTGCTGCTTCACCTGTGCCAGCCAAGGCCTCTGCCATTGCAGGGAAGCTGCAGTCAGGGAATCTGTTTTTTTAATCCCTTCAGAATAATTACTCTGGGAGACAACACAAGCACACCGTAGACATGCTATCTGGGGACTTACAGTCCTTCTGCCACAGGTAGATTTATAAGCCGATTGAGACTTGCCTGTAAGGTCTTAAGGGTCATAAATCCTGTGCGAATTCTTCAATCAGTTACAACCACGTTACTGGACATGGAATTTAGCTGCAGTTGTGGTACTCTGTGCTACATGTTTGGGAAGTGCAAACCTGTCTGGGAAATGTATTTCCACCCCTTTAGTCTGGGAGTATTTCATCACACTGTAGTGAAAAATCCAGGCTGCCTGTTGAACGTGCAGCACCTTCTAGGCGTGCCTTGGACCTTACTTGAAGCTGCCATGTTAGAAGGTGTGACTTGATCCAGGTATCATCTCACCTCCATCTTTTACTTATGCAGAAGATCTCATTCACCACACCAGAACACTACCCCCAGCCACTGCTCTGACTTTCACTGCTCCTTTCAGCCCTGCAGCACTTGAACCCAGTATTTAGGAGCAAAGACAAAGCAGAGGACCCAATTATCTGTATTTGATTGCATCAAATAAGAGAAAAGTCTTGTGATTCTTGGTGATAATAGTGATCAAAAGGACCTATCTGGAACTAAATTTAAGTGTTAGCATCATTATGTGTTTACCCTTAAAAAAATCATTAATCTATTATTCTAAATGCAGTTGCCAGCAAATTCGTGAAGTGACAAAAGCCACACAATGTAGTGAGATAGAATGGAAAAAGTGAGGTAAAGGATGAGGAAACCAGACTGAATTCTTCTGAAACCATATACAGAGAGAGTATATCTATATATAAGAATATAGCTTCTGGAAGACTAGCTTGCAATTCGAGCAAATAGGAAATTCCAAATGAGTAGCCATAAGGTAATGGTACTTCAGCACAGGCTGAAGGTAATAGACCACATAGAGGTTGTGTAGTCATACTGCAAGGATCTGCAATTGATGGTCCAGGAATTTTATATATGCTCTATCCAGGTAGTCAGAGCTTGAGGACAAAGAAGAGAAAGAAGAGGTGAGTTCTTGTCCTGACAGGAAGAAAGGATATACTTTTAAAATCAGGATGTGTTCTTACAAAACGTGAGACTGCACTTACCTCAGAATCAAGTAGAACATGCAGGTGAGATGTTTAGTTGCTGTAAATGTAAGATCAAGATTCTAAAAGAGTAGTATTCATTTATTGTGGCTGTTCCTTTGATAAAGCAATGCACTGCCAGCAACAGCTGAAAGAAACCAGAGGAACTTATTTGTCCACTGCCAGAGTAAAACTATGTATCTGACAATTGTCTGGTTGTTGATTCTTATGCTGTGTCAAAGGTAAAGAATGAGGGTGAGGACAAACCCCCACAGAGACAATTGTTCTCTGACACAGCCTCTCTGGTCCCCAGATTCTTCACTAGCCATGGCATGGTTGCTCCCATATCCTATCAACTCCTCCAAATGTGTGAGTCAACACACACAGGCAGTGGGAACCACCACAGGCTCACGGCTGGAACGCAAAGAGTAAATTTGTTTCTATTAACTTTCTAATCAAGGTACCTCAGTCCAAGCTGGAAGATCACTGGCCTACTGTTCATACAGGCTTATCAAGAATTATTCCCAGCTGCAAGGTCATTTCAGTGTTTTATATTCCAAATTGCCATTTTTCTGCTTTTAAGCCATTCCTTCTAGCACCCTCCATTCCCTTCTGGAAAATTAAAAGAAATAGCAGCAGAGAACATCTTTTTTAATAGGGAGAGAAGGTTCCTATAAAAAGTGTGTTTCATAGCCTGTTCTTTTAAATCGGTATAAGAGAATAGTATTTCCATTAAGGAAAATAAACAAAAGACTTTCGTTTGTTCATGCTATATGAGTTTCCTCCACTCTCTAAAACACTGAAAATAAGTGTAAGTCTATCAAGTCTACACTTACCCTGCTCTCCTCAATTTGTAAAAATGTACATTGGTGCTTTTTGGTTTGGCTGTAAAAGAGTAACAACAATGTATTAATTCTACAGATTTCGTAAGTGTTATCTAACACAGTCTATTTTAAATATTATTAAACCAAAGCAAATACTTTGCTTTCAATTCAAAGGCACGTCTTTAATTCATCTCTAAATCTTAAATTTGCTTTCTTCAATTCCTTGTTAACTTCCTTTTTCTTTCTCTGGAGCTGGTCTGATTTTTGGCATCAAAAGATTCAAACTTCGAACAGTCAGAGTGTCAGATTGTTTTATACACCCACAGCTGCCCCTGCAGTCAGTTTTGTCTTTTAAACTTCCACCTTCTACTACAAAGCACAGATACTCAGAGGCAGTAGTCTAATCTCTATTTTACATAACGCATTACTGATAAGCCTGAAAATTAGATATTTGTGTTTTATGCACAAATCTCTTGATCACAGAGCAGTGAAATGCTTGAGATAAAATATTATGGAACACAAGGGCAGAGATGTCCAGGGAAAAAAAGTGCAAAGGGTTCTGCAAAAAGAAAAAAAACATACATAAGCTGAAGATAGCCCTTCCATCAAAAACAAAGAAAAATTCTCCTAATATGGAAACAACATAGTTAATTCATCAACCAGTTCCAGAATTTGGAGACTTTTGTGAAACCTGCTAAGAGCCCAGAAAGGACAAAGTGAATTCTCAGAATTGTAAAATTAGTGTATCAATAGGGAAAAGACAAAGCAATGTAAAAAAAAAGAAGAGTATGAAAGAAGGAAAATGTTACAGTGCTACTTAAGATACCTTAAGAACAAGAATCTGTCTGCTTCCAATGAGATGGTAAGAGAGGAAAATGCATAAGTAATTTGAAAGGTCGGAAAAATAACACAAATGTCAGACTTCCCCAAAAACATCAAAAAGAGTGTGACTGTATTTTTAGCAATGGACTTATTCGATGTGCTATAGAAACTTTTAACTATACAAAGCATACAAAATTTAAAAAAAAAAGAAAAAAAAATCATCAAAATTAGATTGCAATGTGAACCTCTGGAGATTTGGGGCTTTCTCCATGAAGAATATCACACAGCATATGGCAAAATACCTGCCAAGTTTCTCATGCAGCTGAATTAGTGAGAATGCAGAGAATTGCTTTCCCAGTTCCTTTTGTCCCTCTTACTTAAGGAAGAAAAGTTTTAATTTCCTGGTTTTCAAGTCCCAGATCCATAACAGTCCACCTGCCAAATACATTCAGAATCTGAGGCTAGGGTCCCTGGGATCCCAGAATCCTGCCTGGTAGATCAGCCAGGATGCTGAGGACCTAATTTCCAGCAGAGCAGGGCTTCTCAGCATCACATTAGGCAGCAGCTGGACAGTGAACCAGCCAAAACCCCTCCTGGCATAGAAAGTTCCTCAGACTACTGCTGGCACATTTCTTTCTTACAGAACACTTTGGTGTTGATGGACTGACATATTCTGTGAAAAAGCCACTATATCAGAAAATTTTCTGACAACAGAAATTCCCAGTCAACATTCTGAGTGGCATAAACATGGCTTTAAACAGATGTGATGGATGATGTTCCTCATAAAAACACTTGGAAAAATGAGAGTTATAGTTTATAAGAGAAAATAAGTGAAATATACATTCCCCAAATACCAAGACCAAAACAAAGAGCTAGAAAAAACAGGCAAAACACATATTAGAATGATCAGCTATGCATTGTGCTGCCAATGGAGACAAATAACATTTGAAAAGGGACAAATTAATATTAGCCTATACAATGATCTGTGGGAAATGCAGGGAGATTCTGAGAAACATTGCTGATCTCCTGTTAAAGGAGAAAAAAATTATGCTACATAACCAGGATGAGAACAACGCATGACCAAATACTTCACTACCCTATTTCTATTCCAATTCTCTGTTTGCAATAATTGATTCTGGTATCAAAAACCCAGAGCAAAACAGGAGAATAGTGGCTGATAATTTATTATGATGAATTTGCATTGAACAAACATTATTCCTTTTAAGAGCTTTGTACCTTTTTTTCCAAGGTAGCTGCATGTTTTTAATGACCTCTTCATAGCTGAAATATCTGTAGTAAATGAAAACTATTTAATTTCATAATTCACGTTCAGGTAGAAATTTTCTCAATCACCTTAAACCGAAGAAATAGACACAATAGAACGTTACAGAAACAAATCCTTGTCCATTATATTTCATTTGAGAAGAACAAATTAAAAAGAGTCTGGAAAATATTTTTTAGACAACTAATAATTTGCTTCTTATTTGCATTCACCATTGTTTTAAAATAATTAAACCCTGTAGAAAGTGATGATTTGCAAGATTTTGTGGAGTTGCCAGACCTTTGCATGTCATAAACCCTTTTTTTTGCACAGTTCTCTACTTAACTGACATGGTCTCCCACATCAGCAAAACTACTTACAGGAATGTAACTGAGAAATAATTTACAAGGTGAAATGGAATTAAAATTAATATGGCTAAATTAGAAATGTTTTGACCTTCTTCCTATGAGGAATTTAAATCTTTTGTCTTTCTCAGGTATCCATGTGATTATTTTTTAATTCTTACATCCTTTAACATAATTTAAAATAGTTTTGTTATCTATGCTGTTATCTAGTCTGTTATAACTTCAACTAAAAATAAGAAGATTCTGTTTCAGTAAAAATCCAGATTTATTTGTTAGCAGATCAAGAAAAGTAACTGAAACATGGTTTTATAGTACCTGCAACAAAATATTCTGAGCCTGAGTGCTAAAACACAGCAGTTGTTTAATTCAGTCAAAAGAGACACAGAGTATTCATCATCGAAGATGTATGAGTGTCTAATTCTTCATTATGTTTTTCTTCAGGGCAAAATGCATGGTGCCTCTATTATAAGAAATAAACTAGATATTAAGAGAAACAATGAAAATGTGCATAATCTGTTCAGTTCCAAAACTTACATCATCAGCCGACAGACAAGTTACTGACATGAACTTTTAATTGTCTTCCCTAATAAGGATTTCACTTACAAAATGAATGTCAAACTTTATTGTTCCAGAAAGTAGTGAGAGAGGATCTGATGAGACAGGAAAAAAAAGGCACAGTGTAAATTAATATTTTTACGTTACAGCCTAAATATATTTCATTAGTTAAAACAGTCATAGCAGATGGAGAAAACTGTAAAACAGGGCAAATTTCTGTTATTAAACAATTAGATAATTGGCTTGTTATTTGTCCCCTGTCAGAAAAGGAGTCATAAAACTATGAGATTCTTATTATAAAAGACAGTAACATGGTAATATTAAAAATACACTCACCCTTGACATTCCAGATAATCTTCCTTTCACTTGACTTTTTCTCTGCTCCTTTCCCGGGGATTTCAGGAGATTAGTGATGGTTTGTCCCAAAGAATTGTTAACTTCTATGTCCTGTGTTGGGGATTGGAGGAACAGAGACCTGGGACCTGAGTTATCTGTTCACCTGCTTCAATTTCTGGCAGGATAAACAAATATTTTTTTCCTCTCTGCAGACTGAGTTTTTCAATAAACCGTGGTAAAAGCATCATATCATACCAGTACAGTTGCAGTTTCCACGCTGTGGAATGTTACACAATCGAAAGTGTCCTGGCCTTGTTTTTGTTTTGCCTGAGAGCAGACCTCACTTGAATTACCCTGTGATTGATGCTCCAAGCACAAAGGGGACACGGCTCTGTGTGACATGCCCAAGGACTGGTGCAAGGCAGGGAGAGTGTCCTGCACCAGAGATAGGGGGGTCTGTCCCTATCAGTGTTTTACAAATTTCCAACCTTTTTTCCGTCTTGCCTCTGCCCCATGCTATGGGCAGACACTACAGGCAGTGAGTGGCCTAGCACTGTACCATGCTGAGCACAAAGCACTTGCTGAGAGGGAAGGCACCTCACTCCTCCATGGCATCGCTCAGAGGGGATGGAAGTCACCCATGAAAAGCCTATCAATCTGCCACTGACACAATATAAACACTACATAATAAATGCACACATGGATACTGCACCTCTGCAGCCTTTCCCTAGCCAGGACCCAGTACAGTGAAAAAGAAAAGAAGATGTGTACAGAAAAACTCTGTTCAGCCTTCCAGTGCAGGCTCGGATTTGGAAAGGGAGAATATCTGCAGATCTTAGGGGCATCACATATTTTATATGACAGCTCTTGTAATAAATAATTCTTGGGACAATACTATTTTAACTGTCCAGGAGCATCTAAGGTGAACTTCAGTGCCCTTTAATCTCTCTTGATCTCTCAATCTCGCTTGATAGAATCTCACACACAAGCATGCCTCTTTTCAATAGGAGTTTACAAAAGTTTTGCATCGTACTATATTAGGACAATTTATTCAAATGACCCTGTTGGTGATCGAAACATGGACTTTGCCGGGTGCACGCAAAGCCAACTTTTATTGTACAAGGCACATTCTTATATACTGTTCCAAACTAGCAGCTCAACAGCCACAAACTGCAGCTTCTAGGATTACATCTTTTGCATCTCCAACAGCTACAGATTGTAATCTCTTTGCCTAATCTGCTAACCATCCTGCTCTTTGTCTTGCCTCCAGCTGTTTGTTTTGCTTATGGCCAGATGTGGCACACCTGCCTCTCCCAAGGCCCCACACCAACAAAAGCCATCCTCCCTGGCGACACTCCCAATCCTCACACCACCCCAACAGGGAAACAGTCTTTCAAAATATTAATATATAATGCATTGACATTCAGATTTACACTTTTTTCGAGCTTCAGGTTGAAGTAGATATACCTTACAATAAAAGTGGTTTACTTATTTGCTAAATTTGATCTACTGCTTGCTCACAGTACGCAATTGGCAGGAATATGTCTTGATTCACCAAAGGGTAAGGAAGTGGAATATCAGATCCATATGTTGAAGAGCCAGGTTCTGGCTTGCTTCAAGCTTAAGTTAACCATTGACTTGAGCAGACATTCAATCATTATGCAGAGAATAAAAGCCATTGGATTACAATCATAGATACTAAATCAGAATGTATTTTTAAAATGCATTTTAAAAGCCTGTTGGCTCTGGAAGAGTATTTTAGTACAAGAAGTGAGACTATTGCCTCTTTCCCAGTGGAGCCATCGTCTCACTGATGCTGAATTGCATTTCTCAGCTGCAGAGGAGGACAGACAAAATTCAAGTCTCATTGAATTTTCAAGTCCTATTAGAGAATAGTAAGACTCAGAAAACCTCAAAACCAATGTAACCTAAAACCTATAGATAATAAAAACCTTCAACACTTTCTTTCAATCTTGAAATAAAGAAATAACATTTACTCATTAATATTTTAAATTAGCCCCCTCTTCCTGCTAAAGAAATCCCTGGGGTCCCTAAATTATGAATCTTGCAAGAAAATGCTGCATGATAAATAATTTAGAGGGCTGCTCTTCTCCCTACTTCTCTTTTTTTTAAGAGGTATGACTTTATGTTTGCAATATGGCATATCTGAAAATATGAACCAAAATCAGTGAAGAAGAATAAACTGAACCTGGCTCATTCTATGCTTCCTGTTTTATTCAGCCTTGTAAATCCATCATGTGAAAATTGTATTTTTTTTGTTAATTATACATGAACAATGTACAAGTGGCAATGAAAATACTTATTCAATTCATTGTGTGAATATGATTTTAATTACGTATACAGGGTTTCAGAGGATTAACTGGGAACTGAATTGGAATGTGTTTTCAAGGAAACACAGCAAATTTTCAGTTTTAAGGAAATGGAAAGAGGAAAGATAAATATCTATTTATTTGCTTTAATTTTTTCTATCCATTTGCTTACAATGCAGGTATCAGAACTCAGCAAAACCAACCAAAGATGTGAAATGAAAGAACACGAGTTCTTTCTTAAGGACTTTTCATTAAACAGAAAAGACAATTAATTAAATAATAATAAATTAAAATTCCTGCACAATACAGGCTTCAATCAAAATGTGAACATTCAGTTAAAAATATTAATGAAACTGTCAACATAAACAAAACAGAAACAGTCTTTCTTCTTTCTTCTTAGATCCTAGGGGTATAACAGTGCATTTCTCTTTACCTTCCAGCAATCCACAGACAGTAGTTATCAGACTTTGCTGATAATTTTCTCAATGTGTATTATTACTACAGTATGAGCATTTTTCATTTCACTTTTAGAATGCCTGCTTTTCCCATTTTTTTTAAATTAAAAGATATTTAGGTAAATATAATTGCAGAAATTATACATGAGAAAGACTTATTATGCTTTTTATAGCTCCTTATTCTTTCAATGTTACTCACAAAGTGTGTTATGTTGTCATTGGACTCATACTCTAGTGTAGAATGCATTAGTTTGGATGTTTTCAGTGCAGTTCTGAAATGGATTGAGTGACAGAATTTACACTTTTCTTTCTCTGAGAGACTAAATGAGGAGGAACTGAGGTGTGTGCACTCAGTGCAAAAGAGGTCTTTGGAGTACCACCGGAATTGTTGTGAATACAACCCCACACTCTCCCTGCAGATCTTCATTTTCCCTAATCCAGAGGGAGGGTGTGGGTGTGTATTAGGATTTTGCTTTGGATCAGAGCAGCACCGAGACCCTGCTGGGGTGTGCCAGCACATTCATGAACGTGGGTCAGAATCAGGCCTGGCACGGGGCCCATGGCCCCAGCAAGAGTCTTCCACAACAGAGGAGCTCAGGTCTTCTAGCAATGGCATTCCTTTGCCCAGCTTCACCTTGAGTATTCCTCAACAGACAAAGAGGCTTTGGGTTACTGGGAAAAGCAGGGGTGCTTTTCAGAGTCAAAGCACAATTGGGCTGTGTGGGTCCTAATCCCATGGATGGTACCCTGCCTAGTTTTTGCATTTTTCCAGAGGAGGATGAAGCTGAGGCTCACAAAAATATTTCTTACTGAAGTGTTAAATTATTAAGCAGGCATCCATCACTTAACAGGAAAAAGATTAGCACAAAATGATAGTTTGGCAAACAAGTGTTTAACATTTTATACTTGGTTTTCAAATCTAAATTGGGTCACATCGCAATCATTTCTCCTCCTCAGTAAAGGAAGAGCAGAGAGAGTTTAATGAGATTACAATTATGATCTTGCATAAAAACTAAAGCCTCGTCTCCTGCTTGCAGTTCCATGAACCAGAAGCAAGAATTAATTGAACCATACTTGCACATTTGCAATTAGTTTTGATTACTGGGAGAACCAAAACCAGATTCATGTTCTTAACTTGCAACCTGGGGGAGACAGTGTTCTAATAAAATACCATTAAACCTTTTTAATGAAGATTGAGAGGTTCAAGACCTTGTTTTCAGGGCTAATATGAAGATTGAAGTAACAAATTATAATTAAATTTTAAATTCCTACTGGAGAGTGAGGGGTTAGTATTTCCAGAGTGTCGTCCTTATTGTTATGGAACAAAGGTAGAAGAAAATATTTTTATTAATAAAAGAATATATACTGAGATTAATGAGTCATCTGAAAGCTCATAAAATTAGTTTCCATAAACCACATTAAATTCAATGCAGATTGTGTGTGTTTCTGGTTTTTATAGTTATCTGATTAACATTTTCTTTTCTTCTTTTATATTCCTTTAAAGTAATGTTTTTGCAAGGTTCTGAGTTAAAAGTTGTTCTGTACTCATTTTTATTATCCTTTTCTATGAAAAACTGACAGATTGCTTAATAAAAAATGGACAGCTGGTTTATAGACTAAAAGGCACAATCAATTTAGGCTACAGTTTAAAAGTACATAAAACAGCTGTACACTACTAATGAGTTTTAATAGTTTTGTATCTTGAGGATCATACCATTTGAAATATTGATAATTAAACGTGCATTTTGTTAATGAAATCTTCTCATTGAATCATTAAAACAAGCAACTTGCACTTTTTGTAAAAACTTCTCAGACATGTTTGGAGAGCTGTTTTGTTTTGGCTTGGGTTGTCAGTTTTTATATCTTTTTAAAGTTATTTTAGCCTTCAAAATATAATTATTCGGTATTGATTTGTCTGAACAATATTTTTTTTAAAATTCTGTCACCATGTAGCAGTTAGCTGTTTTCCATTCTAATGTTGCCTTTGTTTCCCAGAGATGCACACAAAAAGCACAAGAAAGGTAATATAGCCATTGAAATACATGGAGAACATACTGGGGAGATGGGTTGCTAAAAACACTTTTTTTTGCACTCATAAAAATGTGATGATATGAATAACAAAATCTTTAAGCTAATCAAACAGAGGGATATAGATTGAGTACTACCCAAAAAAGAATTTTTATGCTCTACATTGAAAGCTCTTCTGTAATGAACTCAGGTTCCAGGATTTTATATTACAGACAGAATGAGCGAGTCTGGCACATCCAGACTATATCTTGGCAAAGTGTCACACATGTGGTTGCAGCAAGGGTAAGACAGACTAGTTGGCACTGGACAGAAATAACTGTTGTGAGCTGGTGGCCATTGCCTTTCGGCAGAGACATTTCGTGTTGTCACAGTAGCCTGAATTTTTGCCTGAAGGCTGAAAGACCTAATGTACCCATCATGGGTGTCACTGCTAGAACAATCAAAGCAGGTTCAGATAGCCTAAGCACCCAACCTCGGTACTAAGCAGAAATAAATGTGCAAGTGGTCTTTAACCACATCATCCCATCTGCATGGGCAGCTGGAAAGTGCCAGCGTGCAGACCAGCTGTATGTCCTGACCACGGCCATTTCTTATTTCACCAGCAGAGACAAGCTGAGGTGAATGCCCACTACTCTTTCAGTGCCAAAAGTATAGTAAGAAATTTGCTTGCAGTCCTTAGCTCTCTCTCTCAGCTGTTTCTACCCATGGTGTCCCCGATGGTCTCTCTGTATTGTCCATATATTTTCCTTATACACATGTCAATGTCCCTGTGTGTGTCAAACCCCTCTTGCAGTGGTTTAGGAACCACTTCCCTTTTCTTTAGGCTTAGGAACGTCTTCCCCTCTCTACCCCTACCCCTCTTTACAGAGATCTTGTGAGAGTATCTTCCCTCACCCAGGGACATCGAGCATTTAGGTCTCTACTTACCTTAGTTATAGCAGTGTGACAAACAGCACAAGAGAATTTTGTTAGCTCTAACAATCACAGCTTTAAATTCCTTTCAAAAGTAAATAACATCTAGTTTTTATACTGTTTATTTCCACTGGAATGAAGATACTATGCTTTCAAAATTAATTTGTAAATAGAGGAAATTGATTAATTTAATTTCAAAATTAAGAAGGGTGGATGATTTTAAATAAGTTTGCTATATAAAAAAAAATAAATTTCATAATTGGGCCACTTCTTGGAAACAAACAGGGTAAGTATATAATGATTCTTATAGTTCCTCATTAGCTAAGAAACTAATGACTCCCAAATCACTAAAACTACTGTCAAATGGCAGAGGGTCACCTTCAGTATCACCATAACTTCAATTTTCTCTTCATTATCATCTGTTTATTAGTCTAAGTCCAGCTAGCTAGAGTGGAATATTTACACAATATTTTCACCTCTCCTACTGTTCTGAATAAGGTCATAATTACACTTCAGATATAAATCTCCAGTTATTCCTATAGATCATGCTTTGCTTTACACTAATATCAGAGCACGTAAATTTGACTTGTTTGAAATGAAACTGAGCCATGTTGACAGCACACCTAATAAATTCCAGCCAACAGGCCTTCAATCAATAGGGCCAAAATATTTTCGGAAAGAGTCTCCCCAAAACACACACATTATGGATGGCTGGTCACACCATTTTGCTTTACAGCACCATTTCTGCTGTACTGCATTGAGTGTTAATGTGGATGTAGGTGAACTCAGCCCAAGCCAAAACCACAGGCATGGGTGGTGAGCATACTCATGGAATATGTTGAAGGAGAAAGCTTGGACCAGTGCTTTGAGGATTCAAGTGGCTGGGCTAAGTATGAATATGACTATGTTTTGTCAGTCAAAATCTGCCCCTACTTATCTCAGCATGTGGGCATAATATTCTCATTCCTAAGCTCTTCTGAGATGTTCTTGACAGGAAAGGATATCTTTCTCCTTTTCAGGCTAATACCTAAACAGCTCTATCCATGTAAATTGAAAAGTCCCTGAGAATATCTTTGCTGATACAGAACACCACACGGTAATCACTACTTGAAATACAGAAATCATCACTGTAAATGACACACAGATAAACAAATTGCATTTATATTTTACATTAAGTAAAATTAGGTCGTACATTCAATATGTATGGAGTATGAAAAAGATTCCACTAGTTAAGAACAGCCCCACCATGTCATCTCTCTGTGCAGGAACACAGCTTTAACTAGCAAAGCAGAATAAAAATTACTACATCCTACCTAAAAAAGGCAGTGGGGAACAGTCTAAGGAAATAATTTTCTTGGGAAATGAAAGACTGAAGTTCCTTAGACAAAGGAGTAATGTGATTCAGGGGTAGAAAACAGTGCTGAGTACCTAAGATTAGATACACAGGACTGGATGCAAAAGACAATGGCTTTATGACATGCTATAGTTTTCTCTGTCTTCCACTTAAGCCCCTTCTAGTTCCACAAGCAAAAAATTACCATCCTTTTTTTAATTTCTCACAAATGACCATCTTATCAAGTATCCATCAGCTAATACTCTCTCAAATAACAGCCAACTTTTCTTCCAGGCAGTTTGGATTCAATGCTGTCAGCCTATATTTAGTTTAGAAAGATGTTCATTTTTCTCATGCCTGAATAAGGGTTTGTGCTTCAGCCAACTTGTCTGCTTTCTCCTCGGCAACGTCAGACAGTCTATTGTCTGAATACATATTATTCCTCCACACAGATCTTGCCTTACTTCAAAGAAAACAGCAGAAGGGCCTCATGTTGACACAGGTGGTAGTAATGCTTGATATTAATGGTTAGCTTTGATGAATTGTTGAATTTCACAAACTTCATTAGTATCTTGTAATTACTACATTTCTTCATGGCTCATAAATGTTCACGTAATTCTCTGGTGCTAATTATGAAAACAGATGAAACTGGGCTATTAACAACAGTTTAACTCTCATCAGCTTAAAAAGTTTTAAATATACCAGATGGGGGAGGAAGGCAGAGGGATCAGCACCCAACTTCTAGAAATGGAAGTTTCAAAATTAAATTCTTTTTCTACAGACACATGCCCATGACTATCAAGAAACTAAACTAGTCCGGTTTTGAAGGACCCTCTCCTTTAGAATTCAACAGAAGGCATTCACCCAAATCTTCAGGTCATTCCTGTGATGACATGCTGTATAAAAACCTCATTCCTTTAGAGGTAAGTTTTAGTGAAAGAAGAAAGCAAGTTTTCTAAGAAATCATCAATTGTACCTTATCCCAGAGAAAAGTCAGAAGAAGATGAGTAGAAAAGGTACATATAATATTTTCCTCTTTCTTTCTATTCTCTCAAGGTTTCTAATTATTAAGATTTTGGTGGTAAGGTTTCTTTGAGTCAGATACCCTTGGTCACTGAACATGTGATTTGACTAGGTGTGAAGCATGCTGGTTAACATGTGCTGGCTGATAAATAATTGTTTGACATCCACCAAATAACAGCCCCTCAGGAGGAGCTTCTAGGCTATGTATCCATTATTACCAAACCTGGCTCTGTTTAGTTCCAAACCTTGGAGATTAAGTTTGAAGAATCTAATGCTTTCTTGGCCAGCTATGCAAAGCTCTTTATGTGGTTTCAATTCAAGGGTATCAGGGAGCTTATTTTTTGGAGGCACCCAACTCTTTCCAGGCATCAAACTGGGCCAATGAATTGCCCTTCAGTGATACTTGACTGTCTGGTTTGTTACTCTTTTCCTTCTGCTCTGCATAGAATTCTTTGGCCTTAGATGTTCAGTGCAGTGTTCCACTTCCTGCCTTGGGAAATGATGCCTTTTATCTGTGTTCCATAGCTAAGACTGTTATGCTGAAACCCAAAGTAATCCACTGGATACAGTTTAGAACAGTTATACATCAGAAATGGGAATTAGAAAGTTGATTTGAATTTCTTAATGTATGTTATGTTAAATATTGCAGTTGATATGTGAGTTAATTTTATAGCTGGCTTATAATGAATAGAAGAAATCATAGATTTGTCATCAGTGGAATGAAAACTTTCACTGACTACTGAAATAACAACTAAATATAGGCTTGCTGATTTTATTGAAACACATTTGTTTGCTTTAGGTCTGACAACAGGTAAAGATTATGAAAAATAAGTGTCTGTTGAGAAATGGGTGAAAGCTATCTCTTTTCACAACTAGATCACCATATTCTTTCTAACACCACCAAATTGAGAAAACTGCATCATACAACTTCTTTAATCTCCAAGAGATGCAACCTCTGAATCCAGCTTAATAAAAGCCTATTAACACAAAATGTCATATTGCATTATGCAATCAATGTGGGAAGGTATTAACACAGGGACACCTTACAGAGATTCTTGCTGAAGCCCTAAGCAAAATTTCTGCATCTAATTGGCTACTCAAATAGAATTTTAAAAAGATTCAATTTGCTTTTAAAATTAACACTGTTAGATGAAAGAACATTGAATAGGCTGCAAGCATGTCAATAACACAAGGTAAAGCAATACAGCTAGGGGATATCTTCAATTACATTTTCTTTATGACATTCCAGAGAATTTATCTACTATATTACAAAATAACAGCCCCCTGTATGCCAGCTCAAACTCACATAAGAGTCTTCAAAGAGAAGGAAAAAACCCAGTTTTCCACCACAATTCTGCCAAACAAATGTTAAGTATTGGCTAATCATAATATTTAGAGACAAAGATACCAATAGTACACAGGTATTCCATAATACAGTTTCATAGCAAATGGTGTGTCTGAGTTTCAGTGAGAATTTTACAGAAAAATTTTTATTGGTTTACTTTTGAACAGGCTAAGGGTCTTTGTAGCTTGGTCTGCATAATTAACCTGCAATGGCAAGGTTACACAATGTAAGAATATGAAACCTTTTTGCTTAGTTCTTTAAGTGAGAGCATAATGGCTTGCAGACCTAAGCAATCTTCCTTTCATTTCCAGCCTTCCTAAGAAACAAGGCAGTATCTTCTGGTGGTAATTGCCTTGTTTGTAAATTAGAAGGAAGAGATACAGCTGCAGAGAACTCGACAGGATCCCTATCTTCCAGGTAAATGTAATGTGGAGCACAATTGCATTTGTGGAGAGTGTAGACTATTGTAAAGGGTATTGTGAAAATAAGGGCTGCACTGAGTTTAGAGCATAAGAGATGCTCAAAGCAAGAGAAGAATAATAGGAGGGAGTCTCAAGATATAGAAAAGAAAACAGCTGGAAGCAACAGGACTGTGTTTATGTCCTCAAAGTAAATAAAGTACTCAGCTTTTATTCTCATAGGCATCTGAAGATCTGACTTCTCTACAGATCAGAAAACAATGGGAAATTAAGTTTTCTTTCTTTCCATCTGCATTTTGGAAAGATTAGGTGATTAGCTGTGCACTGAGAAACTGAGCATCCAGCTGCTGACATGCTAGGAGCACTACTATCTGCTGGTTTACCTGTAATATGCCCATCAGTGGGCCTATCATTTTGAGTTAGAGCATATACTCCCTGGTTTATGGGTACATTTTTGGTTTAATTGGGTTTCTTATCTGTATTCGCAAAGTGTCTGCAATGGTGCCTTGACCCTAGACTGGATAAAATATGCTATCATGCTTCTCATGTAAACTGGGCCTGTCGAGGTTTAATGGAGAGTGCTTTTTCTGAGGAAGTCCAGAGTGTGGATTTCAGTCTGTGAAGGCTTCAATTAACCCTGAACTTACACTGAAAAAGTGACTTGAGTTGTCTTTGGCTGGTTTGAATTTTTCTCTGAACTTCAAGTGAGAGGATACTTGGGTGTGCTTAATACAGGGAGACACAGCTTTGAGGATCCTGAACAGCAAAGAGATGAGGGAATCCCACCCCTATAACTTCTGTCACACATTAGTGATGCACATTATAACCCCCCAAAAAACCATCAGGCAACAGCACTGTGATGACTGGTCCATGTTGAGGTCTAACTTTATCGATATTAGCTAATTGCTTTACAGAACTCAGAGTTCACTTGAAGCTCTTTTCACCTCAGTTTCTTCATAGTCAGCTTCTCTTATCTAGTCTTTTGATCTCTTTGCACAGCTAAATGTTTTGTGCCTTTTATTTATATCTAATCCAGGGATGACTTTGAACATCAGTAGAGAGAACATTCCACTCTGGAATACAGAACTGAAAATTCTCTTCTCGGGACTTTACAGAGAAATGGTCTGTAGAGATTTCTCATTTACTTTTTAGAGCTGTGAACTCAGTCAGAATAAAAGTGC